>JABUQX010014178.1:0-29204 GCA_015478945.1 Trachelipus rathkii
ATACTCCCTATATCAACCGAGCAAATACTCTTAGAGGCGCATGAGACAATGTGCTTCAATGGAATGTTTAGATGTACTATATCATATTTTGGAGATTAGAGAGGTTTACGAAAAAGAAATGTAAGATTCAGAGTGTATAAATTTCAATCATCCACACACACACACACAAAGAAAAAATATTTATTTAAAAAACAAAAAACAGAAAATTAAATATCCTATAAATTCTGAATCTATAAAGAAAATTTTAGTTTTATTAGAGTATAAATTAATAACGTGTATCACTATATAACCTTTTACCCCATGTTCACTGTACTATTATATATATATATATATATACACAACTATACAATTGTCAAAATATTAAATTATAAACATATTATAACGCAATTATTGATTTTAAATAAAATTTATGATTTATATAAAAAAAGAAAAAAGTGACAAACCTTATCTTTTCCGAAAAATAAACTTTCAATGAAAACTCAGCACGACGCCGTGCGTCTGGCATGAAGTCATGCAGAGAGAAATGCTTGAATAAAATATACACACAGTTTCGCAAAAAGCTATCCATCTTCCCTCTTGTGCAACACTCTTCTCTGATTTGACTGGTTTTACTTTAATCTCCGTTATTGGACAGATTCCGCTCTATGTCCTCTTATTGCATAACCAGTGAGAATTTAGTGAACAAGAGTAGTTCCCAAACTACTATACTGCACAAAAGCACTTAAATAGATATCCGTTTTTCCATTTCATGGAAATTATCTCATTCTCATTGAATAATGCTTAATCAGTGTTATTACACAATTAGTATTTTAAAAAACCTCAATTGACATTGGGGACCGTTAAAGATCCATTGGAAACTTAGAGCAAAATGTATCTTTACGGACTAGTACATGGTATATATTATAAAATTTCCTGGAAAAGAAAAACATAGTTGTTTTTAATATTTATCTATAATAAGGTACTTTATTGCTTATTGAGTTGGTGCAATATACCCATTATTGAGGTCCACTATTTTATGAAAATGATCATTTAATATCAATATATAGATTCATACGAAAGAAACAACAAAAATTAATCACACTTACATAATAATGGATATTTTTATTTCAAATAGGGAACAATGGATCACATTGGTAAATCACATATTTAAATATCTCTCAGGTACTATACCCATTTAAAATTTGAACTTACAAGCACATATTATCTGGAATACACATTAATATTATTATAATGTTATTCTCGCTTATACTATGAATATCTTATAATTTATAAAGACATATATTTTTTATACGTCCTACTAATAGTACACTACTTTTTACCTTTAATAGTAGATTTTCAGATCATGAACCATCGTGTTCTTTGTAATGGCAAAAAAATGAAATCTTTAGGTGAGGTAGACTGGTTGTCGAGATATGTGTTATATCAAACTACTGCCTGAACACCCTTTCAGAGTCATCTACAATCGGTTGAGTTATTCCCTTGAGCCAAAATATGATGGATATGAGCATACCTATTTGAAAATATTTTCAGTAAGTGAATGTGCACACAACTTTCACTAAATCATCTTTTTATTATTACGAACACACACATAAAAACCGAAAAAAAGTTTTTCAATGATGGTTTGGTCCTGCCGGTTTTGGTTAAATTCAAATGAGTTTTCCCTCTTGAATGGAAACTACGGCTTGGCATCCAATGTTAGATAGATCAAAGTTCTTTTTACATACTGTTACAGTATGCTTTGAAACCAATCTGGTCTTTGAACCCCAACCACCCATAAACTGTAGGTTTTTCAGTTTGACATCCCATCACTGGTCGTTAAAGTTAGGTTTTTTATTTAAGTCATTTTATAAATAAAATAATAAATTACCTTTTAACTGCACAAAAATTCCAACTACATAATTTTTTTGAAATTTGTAATCATAAATAAAAAAAACCCTGATAATTTAATAATGCCGGACCAGAAAAAAGCGTAGAATATAAAAATAAACAGATATATATTAAGTCATAAATCATACAATACCTTCAATCTTAGCAGCCTTGCAACTTGGAACAACCTTCTACAGACAGAAAGGAAAGAATAGTAGGTATAGTGAACTAAAAATAGAAAAGAAAAAGGAAAAGAAAGTATATTTTATGGAATGTCATTCCTTGCCCATCCTTTCCAATTCACTTATTCATAATACATCTCTCTCATTTCCACAATTAATACAGTAAGGAAAAAAAATATCAAAACAGTAAACTTTGGTCCATGGATCTTTCTTTCTATGTTTTGAAATTTTAAAATTTCCCTGACTTTTTTTGGAATTTTCCAATGACTTTTAGCCATATCTTAAATACGCATTACATTTTCAGAATTGCACTTCATTGACATTTTGTGATTTTTTTTTTTCCTGTATCTCGTCAGTAGATGGAAGTGAAGCAACCCTGATTAAATCTAGATCATAATACTGGAAGTAGCTTACGCTTCACTTCATGTTCTTATAAGTAAAATATATATTGCTTACAGAAGTAAAACCTATAATTATTCTTTTTACCGAGAACCCCAAAAATGTCCTATAATAAAATACTTTCCCAAACAATTATTCATTTCTGAAAAAAAAAAAACATTCAAAAATGCCACAGACATTTATGTAAATGTACAGGAAAATTATCCTCTTCATATCCCACAGATGAGCCCAGGAATCCCGAAGAATCTAGAAGATCATTGATGAGACATTAAAACAAAAATTTTCTTCTGTATATTTTTTTTCTGACATCCTTTATACAGCATACAAATTACAAGATGGCCGACAGGTATTCTGATCACCTGACCCACTTTTTCTTCACAAAACAAGTCACAATGGCCAATAAAATTTTTTATTTCAAATAAAATTTTTAACACATTCGTTCTTCATAAAGTTCTTTACACGGCCGCCATTTCTTTACGCCTGTATCTTCTTTTGGAATTACAGGGGGGTTTGTTACATTTGACCACGTACCTAATGGACAAGTTCTCTTTCTTTCAGAATGTGCTACAATTCTATGAGAAACGCCTTCATCAAAAATGACATAAAAAACTTCAATGTAGAAATGAATAGAAGGATGCTCAATGATAAACTTTCACTTTAAAAGATTTTACTTTGTCATGTCTTTGCATAAAAATATATTGTATATCCTTTTTTAAATAAATGGTTATCAGATAATGAATCTTTCAAATAAATTTTCCTCACAATAAAATAAAGAGTTTCAATATTATTGTCAAAAATCCTTAATTATAATTCTTCTTAAAATATTTATTCTTCAGTATAAAATATAAGCATAAATGTAGTTATTAAAAATCAGAGTCTTGAAATGGATATAAAAATGTGAATGAGAGCCTTTAAAATATAAACAAAACTGGAGCGTGGAGGAGAGAGTCAAATATTTCAAAACAACACTTTACCTGTGCGAAATCTATAGATTTTTATGTTTATCATAGATTAGTCACGAGTCTATGTATTATCACAAAATATATCAATATTTGTGAAACATATTCCTGTAAAATGATTTCTTCACAAAGTCATTAAATCTTACGAAATTACATAAAAGATTCACTTGAAAATCACAACACAGTTTTTATTCAGATATATAGATATATAGAAATGATCACGCTCTTCTGCGCGAAACGAGAATATGAATAATAAATTATTATGGAAATCGGAAATACTCACTTGCTAGAGTATGATATAGAATAAATAAGAAACTTCCTAATGTAGAAATATACGAGAAATGTTAAAATATTAATTGATATCAAAGATCACTTCACAGTATAAACACAGATTCTGAGGCGTAGCCTATCAAAGTCTAGCTACAGCTTACACGACTCTCCCGCTCACTTAGCCAGCAAAACGACACGTCTGACTCCTTCAAACGGCTCTACCAGACTCACACTAGACTGCTATGCGCTTGCGTACTTATACTATTTTACGATTCAAACTTGAACGAGAATTTATATACAAGCGAATAATTATTTCATTTTCTTTTGTTTTTGGGATGGCTCTATAGGATAAATATATATTTAACAATAGATATATATTTATACTGTATATATATATATATATATATATATATATATATATATATATATTATATATATATATATATATATATATATATATATATATATATATATATATATATATATATATATATAGCCTGTGCATCTGTGCTCATATGCATAATTTTGGTGCTAGAGGTGAACTTTTGAGCGTCCACACCCTTCCACGAATAGGGCTCTGCCTGTAAGTGGTGGTGAAACAACTGTAAAAAAAAAAAGTCTGGTATATATTATATATATATATATAATATATATATATATATATATAATATATAATATATATATATATAGTATATAATATATATTTAAAATTATATATTATATATATATATATATATATATATATATATGAATATATATATATATATATGGAATGACTTGGGTCAAGCCCTAACCATGAAAATATATTTTTCTTTTACTGCTATTTTAATATTTTCTTTTTATTTTATTTCATGGGCATTAATTAAAAGATGTTTTCATCTGATAGTTTATTTTATTATCTAGTTTGTTTATTTATAGACTTAGTTAATAATGTGCGTCAGAATGCTATGAAATTTTAATTCTCTCCTTTTTATATTCTCTCAATTTTTAAATTATAACAGAATTGACAAGGGTAAATTTTTAATGGGCAATTGCCAACCATTACCAACTTTACATTTTACGGGCGTGTTCTCACCACAATATTTTGTAATTCTTGAGAAGTATTTATATCAAACATAGAAGATTATTTTATAAACAAGAACATTAAAATGTGTTTACACTCGTTACTGAACTTTAATTGTTGCATGCGGTGACTTTAGAACTAATTCACTCTTAATCAGACTTCAAAAGTCTATCTGGCAATTAATGGTAAATTACTTTAAGAATATTGAATTAATACTGGTAGATAGTGACTTTATATGGGAAAAGTGAAATTTTAATTAATATCAAAGGTAATTAAGAGGTTGAATTTCAAAGTTTACTTGGAGATTCACACCTGAACAACCCAGTCACTTCTACCGTACTTAATTTTAGAAGAATAGAATATATCACAAGAGTGTACTGGCATTAAAATATATAAACTTTAGAACCATTAGAAATTTTTATATATCTAATTCATCACAATCATTATTTAATATAAAATATGGCTTTACATTTATTAAATTTTCACATTGCACTTGATTATTCTTATTTATGTACACTATTGCCAGATAGCTTTACTATGGGATAAGGGCCATGATATATGGGTTCTAGCTTATTTCAGCCATACTGTTTTTTAACTAGTACAAAATTTTTCATCTTGCAGACTATTTGACACATATATTTTGGGGTCCTTGGCAGAAAATTCTGGAGACAGAGGGAGTCCTAAGAATAATTTTAGGTTTTCAGCATAAGTTTTCATGGACATGCTGAAGGAGTACTCCAGATGATCTATTAACAGGGTTCACTCTTTCTGGAAAGTCAGGGAAAAAAAATCAGTCAGGGAAAGTCAGGTAAACGTTTTAAGATATGCTAAAAGTCAGGGAAATTCCAAAAAAGTCAGGGAAATTTTAAAATTTCAAAACATGAAGAATGATCCATGGACCAAGTTACATGTTTTTGATATTTTTTTTTCCTTACTGTATAATTGTGGAATGAGAGAGATGTATTTGATAAGTGAATGAAAAGGATGGGCAAGGAATGACATTCCATAAATCTACTTCTATCCTGTTTCTTTCTATTTTTAGTTCACTATTACCTACTATTCTTCCTATTCTGTCTGTAGAAGTTGTTCCAAGTTCAGCCTTAAGATTGAAGGTGATTGGTATGACTTATGACTTAATCTGTTTATATCTTTTTCTTTTAGGGATTTATACTTTTTGAGGTGTTTTTTTATTGAGGTTTGACGAAGTGATTTTGGATTTTTGTGCAGTTAAAGGTATTTATTATTTATTTATAAAATGACTTCAAATAAAAAAACTAACTTTAACGACCAGTGGTTGGATGTCAAACTGAACCTACAGTTTATCGGGTGGTTGGGTCAAAGACCAGATGGTTCCAAGGCATACTGTAAAGTATGTAAAAAGAACTTTGATCTATCTAACATTGGATGCCAAGCCGTAGTTTCCCATTCAAGAGGGAAAACTCATTTGAATTTAATCAAAACTCAGCAGGACCAACCATCATTGAAAAACTTTTTTCGTTATGTGTTCTAATAATACAAATATTAGTGAAAGTGTGTGCACTGAAAATTATGCCATTCCATCAACTTCTAATCATACTCAACCGATTGTAGATGACTCTGAGTGTTCTATTTATAACCAACCAAAACCAGTTAATCAATAAGTTTCATCTTTTTGCATTAAAGACGATGTTACATGATCTGAAATACTATAGGTAATAAAGGTGGTGGACGATAAAATGTCTTTAAACTTGTGTGCAGATATAGGAGAAACATTTAAATTAATGTTTCCAGATTGTGCTGTAGCTTCAAATTTTAAAATGGGGCCGATGAGATGTAAATATGTGATTAACCATGGACTTGTTCCCTATTGAAATAAAAGACCTATTATGTAAGTGTGATGATTTTGTTGTTGTCAATAGAAGTAGGGTTCGTACTGAATATTTTCAAAAAGGACAAATGGGTATAGCCACAGCAAAAGACCTTCTAGACAACTTCATTGCAGGAATAAAACCATTACTGCGTAAGAACATTCTCCAAGTTTCAATGGATGGTCCCAATGTCAATTTGAGTTTTTTTTAAAAAATTGGATGAAAAGATCAAAGAAGAAAATCCAGATGGAAAACATCTAATTAATATTGGTGTTTGTGGACTACATGTTATTCATGGAGCAATAAAAATTGGGTTACAGACAGCAAAGTGGGAAGTGGATAGCTTTTTGCGAAATGTTTATTACATTTTCAATGATTCACCAGCCCGCTGTGCTGAGTTCATTGAAGTTACTTCAAAATCTGTTTTTCCTTTTTCTTTTTGTATAAATAAAACTGTTTACTTTTGGAAAAAATAAAAAAGGAGTGTGTTGGACGACAATGGGGAAGGTATAGGCCGATTACTAAAAAAAATTTTTTTTTTCAAATTATTTTCTTTTTGTATAAATAAAACTGTTTACTTTTGGAAAAATAGAAAAGGAGTGCGTTGGATGGCTATGGGGAAGGTATAGGTCGATCACTAAAAAAAAATAAATTTTTTTTTTAAAATTCATCCATGATGAAGAACAATTTTTCAATAATTTAATGTATGAACTGAGTAAATAGGCTGCAATAATGATTAATAGATATTTTATACGCCAAAAATAATGAACATGCTGGTCAGGGAAAATTTGCAGATTTGGTCAGGGATAGTCAGGGAAAGTCAGGGAATTGAAATTCAAAATCTCAGTGTTAAGGCTCCAGGGAGAGTTGAAGTTTGGCTCATTAAGATGGCAGGGGTGATTCCTTCCGAGTTCAATCTGGCAGTACGCAGACACAATAGCACAATGGGGAGAAGATCTAGCCAATTATACTTCACATCTTCAACCTCATCCGACAGCATGGCTCGCAAAGATCTCAACAAAGTTCTATGAGAGTTTTCGATGAGGCCCTTGCTCTGTGGGGTATAGGCAGAAATAAAGTTATGCCGGGATCCTAACTCCTCACACACACTCATGAATAAGTCTGACATAAACTGCGTTTCTCTATCAGAAACATCAAGTTTCCATCACTCCAGCTATGGGTAGAAATTCTCTAGTAATTACTTCCACTATGGTAGAGGTTTCTATTTTTTTCAAGGGGAGAGCAAAGAGATAGTGAGAGAACCTATCAATCAATGTTAAAAGGTACTTGTAGTTTTTGCATTGAGGCATTTTAAGAATGTCAATATGGACAACCTGAAATTTGGTAGATACTGGCCTAAAAGATTCATATGGAGGGCTTATTCTGCGAAAAGATTTAGACCTCTGGCATGCATCACAACTTTAAACAAATTGCTTTACATACTTTGACATATTTTTCCATAGAAAGAACTTTCTAAGGGATGCCAGAGTTTTCTTAACACCAAAATGCCCTAAAGAGTGAATATGAAATAACAGGAAAAATAAAGGATTCTGGAACAAAGACACATGGTGAAAGTGGAATAGATTTATCAATGATTAGGGAGACCAAGTCATTCTGATATTAGTAGAGTCTTTTTGTAAGCTTAAGACCCGTATTTTCTTGGTTATTTAAATATTTCTGAAGTTGTACATCAGTTTCTTGTGCTGCTTGCAGTTCTTTGTAGTCAATCTTACACTGAAAAAGCTTAAATATTTCAAATATTGAAAATTGATGCAAGTGCATAACTGTTTCCTCTATTGAAGAATTCTGCTGGGTTAGAAAATCTGGTGAAACCAAGACTTCATCACAGGATACTTCGGAAATGACTTCTGCTTCAGATATCTGATCTCCAAGTTGGAGAGAAGAGCTTATTGCTAAAACTATATCTACTTTTTCCACAGAAGTAAAAGGAGTGGGTAAATTCGATGTCCATTCAGTGGTTCTCTGAGCTGGATTTCTACTCAGAAAATCTGCATGAATATTTTCTTCTGATTTAATATGATGTACTGTCAAAATTCATACTCTTGACTTATAGTATATTAGTTAGGTAATTTTCGTTCTGCTGGCGCCTTGCTAGCTTATAAGCTGATTAGGCATCTCAGTCTCTTGTTTTTGTTATTTTAGTTTTGTACTGGTGTGACTGGAAAGATTGTTCAATTCTAAATCATTCATCTACCTTCCTTGGTTTTTCTTTTCTTTAACTTTATTATGTGGCTTAATTATTTTTCTTAATTGTTTTTATTAACGCAAGAAGTACGGCATTAGATTTCGCTTGTCTATATTTTATTTATTTCTATAATATTCCATTTTCAGTAGGATTCAATCGATAACTGTAAAATCCCAGCGGAACTTGTTTTTTCATTTTCCGTAGAAACTTTACTTTAACATCCTGCCTAAGGCTGTCCTGACTAGCAAATTTTTCAGTGAAAAACAGATAATTTGAGTTTATTAGAAGGAAAACGCCAAAGGTTTATATGTTGCATTTTTGAGGTTGCAATTTGGTCTCCCCCTTCCCCCGCCCGTATTTTTATATTTTTAATTTTAAAAAAAATATATGGTGGGGCCCTTTTTTTTTTTTCTTTTTCTCCTCCCCCCCCCCTCCTTTTCCCGCCCTTTTCTTTTTCTTTCTTTTAGAATCTTTTTGGTTTCCCCCTTTTTCTTCCCTCTTTTTTTTTGGTCTCTTTACCTGGTCCCCCCGCCTCCCCCCTCCAAATTATAATATACTAAATATTTATAACAATAAAGGGGGGGCGGGAAAAAACTATAAAAAATATTTTTTTAATTAAATATTATAATATAAAATATTTAAATATAAATAAAAAAAAAAAATTTTTGTTTTTTTTTTTTTTTTTTTTTCCCTCTTCCCCATTTTTTTACTCGCGTTGAAGAAGTATTTGGTGCACCCTTTGAGAAAAATAAGATTTAGGAAAATAATTTCAGAATACCCGGAGAGTAAGAGCGAAAAATAGTTTTATGACTGCCTATGAAAGTAACGTATATTTTGATAGTCTTGGGTTTTGGTTGATATTCATTATAGTCTTTTAATTGATCGTTTTAAGTCTTCACATGGAAGTGCAGGATTGTCCGTTCGGACACATCTTTAACCTTATTTTAATATATTTTTGATTATCCCTTGAGACTGCGTCCTAATGGTTGGTCTAGCTGTATCAAGCAACAAGGTATCTTCCCCTTTCAAGTTTTTTTTACTTTCTCAATCATCTAGATATCCGTTAACGGTTATTCATTTTAGTGTTTTACCATTTCTAAAATCTTTTCTTTTCATGTGTTATCAATTCATGAGTATTTGAGTGGCAGATTGGAGGATATTCTTTATGCAATCATTATTATAATAATTGTTATTGTTATTTTTATTATTATTATAATGATTATTGTTAATTTTTCTTTTATGTGCATTGTCTGGAATCAGAAGCCTTCTACAATTATTCTGATTTATATTTTTGCCACTAGTCGCCTAATTAGGAGTTATTTTATATTATTTTTATAGAACTTTCGACCAATCAGGTGTGTTTATCTTTCAGGTTTTATTAAAATTGTCCTTTTTTTAAGTTTATATATTCTATGAAAATACCTTACAAAAAGTACTGTATTTACACCCTTGAAGTAAGTTCGTAAAGTCATTTTAAGTAAGGGAGACTGAAATTGTCTCGTTAACAGCTTCGTTTTTCTTATGTAATTTTTTTTTTTGTTTTCTGTTCTAATCTATTTTCGGAATTCCACTAATCTATGGTTTTGATTTAATGTACCGAAATCTTTGTGATATCCCAAGGTGTTTAGTTGCGAGGGAGATTAAGTACCCTCAGCATTTACCTTTTGGTTATTTTCTGCTTATCTCTTCTTTTGTGCCTTCATCATATAAACTTAGTAAGATTCGATGTCTGCTGACATGTTTAATTTTTTATTATGGGTGAACCCATAAACTTTAAAATTTAATTTTAGTGTAATTTAAGTTTCATTTATAGAATTTTTGGTTTCAGCGGGGGAAAGAGGATAATTTTTGTGAAAGCCTATTCCACGTTGTATTTGATTATTATATTCAACTTTTCTGGTTATTAAATATTATCTTTTTTTTTTCATTTCTTTTATTCATATCTTTATCTTCTCTCCGGGCCTAATTTAACTCATTGTTTCTTCTGATAGCTTACCTTTCCCAGTGTTGAATATTTATTTATTTTATATGGAATTATTATCGCTGGGGCGACATTTTAATCAATTTTCTTGAATTAATTTTATATTAAAGTCCTAATTGTCATAACAAGGATTTAATATCACCTAATATTGATGAAGTTATTATAAGGGAAAGGCGCGGAAGAGTTTTAGGAGAAAGAATGTTAAAATTTTATATAATTAAAATATTTGTTATTGGGGTAGGTTGCTTTCAGGAATTCTATTCCCTTATTGAATGACTTTTTTACATGAAGGTGTTGATCCAGTTGTTTTTGTGTTTATCAAGGATTATTTATTATATTTTTGAGCAATAGATCTAATGGTTTAAAATTATCTTTTAGTAAATCCTTTTAAAGTTTATTGCCCTTAATATTTTTTATTTATTCGGATTACATTCATGTCGATTATAAAAATATACATGCTGCATAGTCTCCCTTTTTTTAGTTGTAGGAAATTTATATTTTGTGGGTAGTTATAGTGCATTTCCATATTATTTATGTTAATTTTACTGACTTTCCATTTAATTGTACAGCTGTAAGAACATGTTACTCTTATTAGTATCTTTCCTTTTTGTTTCGGTCAGAAAGCCTTTTAATTTAGAATTTAGATGATTCCTGCCTTCCGATCGCCGCCTAACTAAAATAAGTTGCCTTAGTAAATTGCGTGCAGTATGTTATATCGAAGGAGACAATTTTTTAATCTGTCTGAGAAATTTTTACATTGTTTTACATTTAAATACTTTTTTGGGGAAGTTTTCACTGACACCATGTTTTCTTGTCAAGAATATGCATTTTTTTGGTCAATTAGCACGCTTATCTGCAGTATGTTTTTTGGCTTGTTTGTAATTTAAAGATTTCCAGCCCTATAACTGACTGTTCGCTACCTTGATAATGCCTCGCCCTCCTTTGGTTGTGTGGGTAATATTTTTAATATATTTCGGTATATTTTGTCTCTCTCCCATAATACAAAAATAAAATTGGTTATTTTTGTTTACTCTTTTTTCTTTCTTTTCTCTTTTTTTCTTCTATTATTTCTTTTCCTTAAACATATAAAGTATTTGTACTTTTTTTTTTATTTATTTTATTAGAAAAAAGAGGCCTAGTGGAGTAATGAGATGTAAAGGTTTATTAAATTGTGTGTTTTTTAAATCTCGGGGGGGAAGTTTTTAGGAAATCAAAGGTTTCCCTATACTTGAATGGATTTACTTCATTTTTTTTGCGACTTTTTGGGCAAGACTTTGAGAAGGCTTCTGCTGTGGGCTTATTAGAAACATTTTTGTAGATTGTTTTTTACGTCCATGTATTTGTCATTTTTCACTTTTGTAAATGAACATTAGGGATCCTGGATATTAATTTTTTATTAGACATTGGTTGTTCAAATTTTGTATCAACATTTTTATTCTCTGATATTTGTTTAATTATATTTATTTTCGGAGAGGTTGTGGGTGTGTTGGGGGTAGCTGTCCTCTGGCTCTTAATGACTTTGTTCATCTATTTATTAAACTTATATCTTGGGTTTTGGTATTCTTACAAAAGTTATTTACGTAGTTAACCACTTTGATTTAAAAGCTGTCTCTTTCTTTGTATCAAGTGGGCCTTAATCGGGGTTGTCCACCTCCTTATACTTTAGTTTTTCTTTCGCTGGCGAATTGTGTAGGTTTGTTGAAGTAGGACCAAGCATTATTTTCGATGGCGCTCGTGTGCTAAAATGAGACCATTTTTGCAGTGCCTCCTTGGCACCTGCTAAGCCATTTCACGGAATTTGTGAAATGGTAAGTTAGGCAAAGGGGTCCATCTTTTTCTATCTGATTTTAGGATGATCGTATGACGTGTGTTATTACCTCTTGGTACGCTCCTGTCCGGCCTAGCCAGGAGAAGATCGATGTTTCGCTATTATTCATTTAAAGTTAGATCATGCTGCAGATCTATTGATTGTCTACGTTGATCTTGTGAGGCCTCTCAACTTCTGTTTTATTACATTCTCTACGTTAGTTCGATTTGTTTAGTTGATGCCTATTAATTGGGCATTTGTTGTGATTTTAATTGTGGTTATCTTGTGTCTTAGGTTGGGGGATTGCAACTTTGCCGCTGGTAGGGATGATGGAATTCACAGCATTGATCGAATAAATTCTGGATAGGATTTGACTTATGAAACGTTTGGGGATTCCCATGCTCATCTTTTTGTTCTTTTTGTTTTTTGTTGGTGTTTTTTTGTGATTTTTTTGTTTTTTGTTTTTTTTTTGGTTTTTCTTTTTTTTTGCAGTGCTTTGCTATCGGCCAATTTAGATTGAATATGTCTGTCGCATGTCAATCTTTTTGTTCGAGATATTTCTTCGGTTATTATATAACGTTTGACGGGAAGGCCTTCCAGGTGATAGAGGGACCATGGTTTACTGAATGAATACATTTTCTGTTTGGGTTCTATAAGGTTTTCACCTTTGTTGTAGTTAGAATGCTCATTGATTAACTCGGCTGGTGATTCTAATGATGCTTTAATTCTGATTTAAGTTATATGGGCGGGTGTGGGGCTTCTTTCTACTCAGTTGTTTTTAATGCTTTTCTGGCCGTAAATATAGAGTTTGTCAATGATTTCTTCTTGATCCGATGTTTGATGCATTTTAAGTTGTCAGTTTTACATAGGCGAATCTTCAATTCTCATGTTTAACTGTTTTGGTCTGTTTGTTATTTGTAGATAGCTTCTTTCTGTGAAGTTATTGGGCCCGAAAAACTTTTGTGAAGGAAATATTGCAATTTTTGTTATAGTCTTTTTTTCATTTTGTTATCTGGTAACATTGTGATTAAGGATATTTGGCTAATATATGTATAAGTGGCTCTACTGGTTGTTTCTATCTATATACGCGAGCTTTCCCACATTCCCTTGTTTTCAAACCGAGGGATTATTATTTTCTTAGCACTAGTTTTAGAGTTATTTTTTCTTATGTTCTCTGAATTGTGTTGTTTCGGTTTGTGATGGGGTTGCGAAGTTTAACTTGATTCTATCTCTCATAACCGATGAGTTATATATTTGTAGTTTAGTGAATCCATCGTTTCAAAGTTAGTATTTTTCTATTTTTGACTATTCTACTATTTCATTTTTATTTCACATTCTACATTTGACTGTTTATACGTATGAGGATTTCCAACGGTGGATATTTATTTAAATTTTTGAGCACTTCTACGACTCTTTTGCTTGTTCGGTCTGTATTAGTCATTTCAGTTGATAATCCATTAAATTTTTTTTTTTTTTTTTTTTTTTTTTGTTTTTTTTTTTTTTTTTTTTTTTTTTTTTTTTTTTTTTTTTTTTTTTTTTTTTTTTAACATCTTGTTTAATTGTACATTCAACTGTTTTATAAGATTTTATTCACTGTTTTTTAGTTAGTTTATTTTGTTAGTTTTATAATTTAACTAAGACCTTGTAGTTAAGTTCTTACACATTACCTATTTCAAGTATGTTGTATTGCTTTTGTTAAATAATTATTCTTTAAAATTTAAAAACTTTATTTAAACTTTTTCTCCAATACTCTTTATTTTGTAATAATTGTTTATAGGGTTTTGTTCTGATTGCCTTAATTTTAATATTTTGTTGTGTAGTATTATTAACTTAATTTTTATTAGGCACTAACGAAGGACAGAATAGTTCAGTAGGGCTTGGCTCTTAAACTAAGTCTAGGGCCTATGTTTAAAACTAAAACTTTTTTCTTTATTTTTATGTTTTTCACTTTTATATTTGTAGAAGATTTTTTTTCTTGCTTTATTTATGAATGCACTTAAAACCAATAGTCGCTTTTTAATTGTTATTGGTTGAACGCAATTGATGTCGTGAGGTTAGTAACAAGTCACAGAAGTTGCAGCATCCATTTCATAATGTTATATTTTGAGTGAAAAATTTAACTTTTTAATTTTTTTTTCTTCTATATATATTCATGTCAACATTCTTAAAATACATATTTTATTTCTTTATTTGTTTTCGTAGTCACTCCTGGAAGATTACCCAACGTTTTTCGTTGGATAGGACTAGTCTGGTGGTCTAGAGCCTTCCCTAACGATATAAGTATATTTTTGGATTCTTCTTTTTCCTTTAAACCTTTTATTTTATATTATTTTCTTCTTGATTTTTAATGTCACTTGTATTAATTTGAAGATAACTTCGTTTTTTAAGTTTTTAATTAGTTTTTATTAGATGTGATGCATATCTACAGAGTTTATAAGAGCGTTATGACTTGAGTCCTCGCACTCCATTATAGTTATTTAGGTTCTCTATTTCGCGTTTCTATTTGTTGGGCGGGGCTAGAATTAATTATAACTATTCAAATTTACTGATTGACTATTTAGTATAGTTTCATACTTTTGAGGGTGGCAATATTGTCTTAACCGCTTGTTTCTTTTTTACAAAAAAATTTTAAATACTTTTTTTTTTTTTAAATTATTTGGCTTATTTTGCGCCATATTTTATTTATTTTTCGTAAATTATTTAATGGTGACGTTTTTATAAGGATTTAATATGTCAACGTTCTTTTTTATTATAATCCTTATGAGTTAGTAATTCGGAATTACTTCTAATTTTTTGTTTGCATGTCTAGTGTTTTTATATTTATTATTTAGTTTTGTTTTTTTTATTATTTTATTTATTATTTATAATGTTATATATATATTATATATATATATTAGTTTGGTAGGTTATATTTATTCATATATATGGTTTTTTATATATATTATGTGTATTTATTTGCTTTTCTGAAGATATTTTCATTTTTTCTATATTCTTATTGGGTTTTTAAGTTAGTTTAGTTTTTAAAGGGTTATTATAGGATATTATATATATATAATATATATATTGTATAATATATTTATTTTGGCTTATATCAATCTTATATATTAGTTGTTTTGTTGATTTTCTCCTTGTTATTATGATTTGGGTTTAGTGGTTTTTATGGGTTTTTTTTTAAGTCATCACTGATGATTTTTTTTGGTTAGGTTTATAGTTTGTGTTTTTTTTGTCGTCGGATCGCTTAGTTGATGCTTTTGGTCTGTTGTTTTTTTGTTATTATGTTGTTTTTGGTTAGTGGGTTATTTTCTTTTTTTTTAGTTTTCTTAAGAATTTGAAATTGTTTTAAGCTTTTTTTTATAATTTTAAAAAAGAATTTGATACATTTAATTAATTATTTTGTATGTTCTTTAACTGACTTCAAACCACTTATTTAATAGTCCATTATATATAATTTATTTATATTATTATTATATTTTATATATAATATGAGTATAGTAGTAGGGTGGATATTATGAGTAGTAGGTATATGATTATATTCAAAGTGTATTCTTACACTGTAGTAATATTATGCATTACATCGTCTAGCATTGATCATATAGTATTCTTTATGTATTTATTTATATATTAATATAGTTTTTGTGTAGTTAGTATTTATATTATTATATTTATTATATATTGATATAAGTATATAAATAAAATAGGTTTATTATATTAGTTATATATATATATTTATTGTAGTATTATGATATTTTTATATATAGAGTTATGTTATAGTATTTTAAGTATAAGAACAAGTGTTCAGTTATATATTTATATTATTTCTTTGGGTATTTTAGTATATGGTAGTTGGAGCGAGTTTGTATAAGTGGTTGTACTTTTTCATTAATTGCTTAGGTTTGGTAATGGATTTAGGTCAGGTGTATAAGTGGGTTACTGGATTAACATTGATTGTTAAGTTTATTTAGTTAGTTCTCTTTGGTGTTTTTTGGTGGTTGTTTTTGGTTATATGTAGGTTGGTTAGGTTTTGGGTTTAGGTTTTCCGGCACCAAAAATTATGATAAATGTATTTGGCGTTACCTTTGTTTGTTGGTCTAAATCCATAAAAATTATTTCATTTTATTTTTTGATATTCTATTTTTTTTTCAATTCTTAATACGCATGAAATTCGTGTTTTGTTTATTTTTTTTTGTGTTTGAATGTTTATTGTTGTGCTGAGGTTCAGCAACCACTTATAAATATCGCCTATACATATATTATATATTTTATATATTTTTTAATATTTTATATTTATACTATATGTATGAGTTTTATATGAGTGAGTATTATTGTATATATTATATTATATTGGTTCTAGTATGTTTATTTATAATTATTGACTAATTATTTACATTTTGTACATAATAATTATATTGAATTTAGACAAATTGGATTGAACCTTTCATGCGACTCAAGCTTTCGTGATATTTCGTAATATTATTCCGATGTATTGGGTATTTATTCTGATATAATTTGATATATATATATTATTATTGTATAATTTTTATTATATATTTTATATATTATATTTATTTATTATAATATATTTTATAATTTTATATTATTATTATTATTTTTTATTATATTTTTTTATTATATTTAATTATATATATATTATATTATATTTATTTATTTATTATATATATGTTTAAATTTTTTCTTGGGTTTTACATATTAAATTAATTATCAATATATTTTAGGTTTATGACCTATTTTATCTTTAAATATCCCCTTCTAGTTAGCTGTCCTTAACCTTATTTTATTGGGTTTTATTATCGGATATGTTTAATCCCGGGTCCAAGTATGCTTATTCACTTTAATTGGATATGTAACCCTACATAGTATCGTGGGGTTTGGGGCCTCTGATACCTTACAAGTGGATTTTACAATGGTTTGGTTAAAGCCCCCAAGTTATATTATCTGTTTGTTAACCTTAATTGATTATGGAAGCCCCAAGTTTGCGGCGTATCTAACCTAATAGATTTTTTACATTTTTGTGTGTAGAGGTTTTGTTTTGTTTTTTTTGTTTTTTGTTTCTTGAATGCCCTGTCTTGACAGTTTTGCCTAACACTATGTATTATGAAAGTTGGAGCCGATACTAGCGTAGATCAACAGATTTTACTTATCTATATATTATTTTTGGTATTTGTGGAGAACTATTGACTGATATAGTTTTTATAGTTATGATATTATTTTAGAGTGAAGTTCATTTTCAAATCTTTTAAATAAAGTCACCTTTAGAGTTATGATTTATTTATAAATTTAGTTTATTTTTTTTAATAAATTCATTTTTATTCATTTATTAGACTGTAGTTTGTAGTTATTATTTTTTTATTTTTATGGGTTTTTAATTTAGATGACGAGTAGTAGTGATGAGATGATGTAGGATGAGGGTTATGTACAGAGATAGTGAGCAGAAGAGATATTTATGATGTGTGAGTGTTCATTCTCTGGGTTCATTTTTTATGTACTTTTGGTTTTTTTTTTTTTGTTGTTGGGTTTTTTTTTTTTTGGGTTTTTTTTATTTTTTGTTTTTGTTTAATGGTTGATTTGTATTATTATCTTTTGCAATTAATTTGCGGTTTTATGCTATTATTAAGTGCGAATGATAAATAATAACATTCTTTTTGGTGCGAATATCTTTGTTTACTCTTTTTTTTGACTATATAACTGGGTTAATAAATTAACCCCTTTCATTTTTTCTAAAAAGAAATTATTTACCTTTCTTTTATTTTATTCAGCAGATGCGTCTTGGTATCTGAATTTTAATAACCTATTAATAAATAGAAATTATTTCTTATTTTGTTCTTTTAATGCGATATTTCTTCGTTTAATTTTACATTTTCTGCTAACCCGTTTTCACTTTCTAAATTATATATTTATTTAAATTTAATTAGTTCTAATTTGCATTTAAAAACTGCTATTTTATCATTGTTACAGGATGTTCTCAAATAAATTTATTACATAATTTCATTCTTTTAAATTGTTTTTGGCCTAGAGATTTTTATCGGTTAATCTAAAAGCACATGGTTGTAATTCCTTTTCGGGTGTTTCTTTTGTGTTTATTTTTCTTTTTTTTGTGTTGGGTTTCATATTCATTTTAAATACCTAATTTTTTAACATCTTATGTCTTTATTTATGTTTATTTTTCTCTCTCTAAATGCTCATTGTAATAACCGTTGTTCTTACGCCCACTGACTTAATTTTCTCTGTCTTCCAAAGATAAATTTTATTCCATTCTTTCTTGAAGCTGGTAAAAATTTGTTCCAGTTAGGCTTCTACCTTTTTATTAATATATTAATCATTGTTAATGATGAGTGCTAGGTGTGCGCCACACACCCTATAAAAGCTAATTAGTTTTTTTTTTTATAATAGAGCCTCTAAATTCAAGAGGATTTATGTTCGGGGGGGGGTCAATTTTTTCCCCCCCCCCCAAAAATAAAAATATGGAAAAAAAATTTAATCTTTTTTTTTTTTTAAATAAAAAATGTTTTTTTTTTTTTGTTTTTTTATTCATTAATTAAAAAAAAAATTAAAATACGAAAATTAATAGAAATAAAATATTAAAAAGTTAATATCTCTTAAACTTTCCCAGAATAGCTTTTTTATTTTTCTTATACGTTAGTTTTGTCTTCTGTATCAATAATTAGAAGCTTTTTTCAATGGCGCGCTTTAGGGAAAAAAATTCGGAACGAGTTCCTTATATTTCTCCATGTTCAGTTTATCCCTTGGCATATTTTAAACGCTCGCTATCTCATCGCTGTTCGTTTTCCTATTTCTTTTTCAATTATTGTTAATTAAAGTTGTTGGGCTATTTTAATTTCGCATATGGATTTTTTTGAACTAGTAGACCTTTTTTTTTAATTTATATTTTTATTATAAGGTTTTTATATTATATAATACTATATACTTACTTATATACTTATGGTATATATATATTATATATTATTATATATTTTTGTATTTTATATTTTTTATTTTATTTATTATTTATTTTTATATTTATACTATATGTCTGTTAACTGTAGGAAAGAATTATAATTTTATTATATATTATTTATTTATATATTTATACTATATATATATTTATAGTAGTTTATATATATTATATATATATATACTATATATTATTATTATTTATATATTTTTATATTATTAATTTAATGTTTGATTATTTATATTTATTATTATATTTATTTATATATACCAGTGGTCGTAAATTTTAATTACGCCTTTTCTTTTTCCGCATAGCCCCTTTGTCTGGCCCGGGGGTTGTCTGCGAAGGGATGCCTGTCGAGGGTGCGTCATCTGCGGGCAGAGGAGATCTGAGCTACTTTTTCGATTTGATTTAACTTCTTTCCATATTCTGCCCTGTTTCATTCTTTACTTTTCTTTTTGTTGTCTGTTTCTTTCTTTTCTTTTTTCTTTTTCTTCTATCTCATTTTTCTTCTTTTCATTTTTCTTATTCTGCCCTGTTTTTCTTTATCTTTTCTTCTTTGTTATATTATATATTTATCTTTATTATCTTTTTTAAATGTTTTTTTATATTATTTATATACTTTAAATTACATTTTTTTATATATATTATTATATATAATTTTTATATATTTATTTATTATATTATTTTTTTATTATATTATATATATATGATTATATTTATTTATAGATATTTAATATAGGTTTATATTTATTTATATAATATATAGTATTTCTAATTAAGAATTTAGAACGGAATTTTTAGGGTGTTGGTTTTTTGGTTTTTGGTGTTTTGGTTTTGGTAAATTTAATTGAGAAAGTTCCCTCTCGTGTAATAGGGGTTTTGGGTGTTTAGTTTGTTTTTTTGGGATTTTGGAGTATTTGTTGGTATGTAATAGATTTGTTTTGTATTTTGTTTTTAACTGTTTTGGGTGGGGAGCGGGTTGTTGGTATGCTTGTGTATATAGACTATGTTGGTTTGGTGGATGAGTGTTTGTTTTGTTGGGGGTGGAGTTTGGTTCTTGGGTTGTTTTTGTGTTTTGATGATTGTGTTTGTTCGGTGGGGGTTGTGTTTTGTTGGGGTGTTTTGTGTTGTGTTGGGTGTTTTTTGGGTTGTATTTTTTGTGTTGTTTTGGGGTGTGTGGTGTGTTTCGGTTGTTGTTTTTGTGGTGGTGTTGTTTTGTTGTGTTGTGTTGGGGGTTGGGGTGTTTGTTTTGTTGGTTGGGTGTTTGGTGTGTGGGGGTTTTGGTGTGTTGTGTTGTTTTTTGGGGTTTGTTTTGAGGGTTTTGTTGGGTGTTTGGTGGGGTGTGGGTTGGTTGGTTGGTTTTGGGTTTGTTGGTTTTTTTTGTGTTTTGGTTGTGTGTGGTTGTTTGTTGGGTTGGGTTGTTGTGGTTTGTGTGGTTGGTGTTTGTGTGTTGTGTGTATTTTTTTTTTTTTTTTTTGTTTTTTTATTTTATTTTGTGGTTTTTTTATTTTTTTTTGTGGTTTTGGTTTCGTTTTGTGGTTTTTTGCTTTTTGCTGTGCTTTTTGTATCTTCTTCTGTTTTTTGATTTTTGTGTTTTGGGTGTGGGTTGTGGTTGGGGGTGTGTGTTGTGGTGTTTGGTGCGTGTGGGTGGGTGTTTTTGGTTGGTTGGGTTCTTGGTTGTGTTGTTTTGGCTTTTTTGTGTTTTTGGCGTTGGTGTTTGTCGGCTGCTTTTGGTTGTTTGTGCGGTGTTGGTGGGGGTTTTTGTTTGGGGGTTTGTTGTGGTTTTGTGGGTGTTTTGTAGTGTGAGTTGTTGGGATGTTTGTTTGTTTTTGTTTGTGTGTGCGTGTTTGTTGTTCATTCTGTTTTTTGTTTTATTTCAAAAGGAAAAATCTTGGTGTGTGTTTGCGTTAGTCTGGGGGTTGGGTGGTTTTTTTTTTATTGGGTTTTTGGTGTGTGTTTTTGTTTTTTTTGTGTTTGGTTTGTTTTTTGTTTGTGTGTGTGAAACGCTTGCTTCTTATGATTTTTTTGGTTGTTTTGGTTTTGGCTTTTTTTTTTTTTTGCATCAGATTGTTGTTTTTGGTGTGTGGTGGTTTTTTTTTTTCGTATTTTGTTGAGTTGTTGGTTTTTTTTTGGTTTTTTTTATTTTTGGTTTTTTTTTTTCTTTTTTTTTTGTGTTTTGTTTTGGGGGTTTTGTGTTTTGTTTTTGTTTGTTGGTGGTGTTTGTTTCGTGTTGTTGTTTTTGCTTTGGTGGTTTTCTTTGTTTGGGTTGGGTGGTTTTTGTTTTTTTTTGGTTGTGTTTTTTAATTTGATATTTGTCTTTTATTTTTGTGGTTTTTTGTTGTTGGTTTGTGGTGTTTGGGTGGGTTTGTGTTTTTTTGGGTTTTTATGCTGTAATGGGATGTTGTTTTTGTTTTTTTGTTGTTTGTGTTTGGTTTTTGGTTTTGGTTTGTGTTGTTTGTTTGTTTTTTTTTGTGTTTGTTGTTTTTGTTTTTTTTTTTTTTTTTTTTGTTGGTTGTTGTTTTATTTGTGTTATTTTGTTTTGGTTGCTTTATTTGGTGGTTTGATTTGTTGGTGATGGCTTTGGTTTGTGGGGTTTGTTGGTTGGTTTGTTTTTGCTTGGTTTGTTTTGGTTAATGGTTGTTTGTTTGGGTTGGGTGGTGGTTGGATGTGTGTTGTTTTTTTTTAGGTTGTTTTGTGTTTTTTTTTTTTTGTGGTTTTGGTTGGTGTTTTTGTTTGTGTTTGTTGTTTGTTGTTTTTGTGGTTTTGTATGGTTATGGTTGGTGTGGTAGTATATTAAGGGTGGGTTATATAGTATTATGTGATATAGGTAGTATATATTATATGTATATTATATTTTATATTTTTGTATTATGAGTATTCAGTTATTATTAATTGGTTTTGGGTTTTGTGTGAGTTGTGTTAGGATAGTATGGTTATTATTGTATTATTTTTTTAGGAATGTGAGGTCTGTGCTTTGGACTACTGTCTCATGACTTTGAAATTTATTGTCGCTTAAATTAATTTTTTTTCTCTTTTATTTGACATCTAATTTTGATAACAAAAAATGTAATAAAAGAAATAAATTATAAAATAAGCTTCCAAATTTAGATCATTATTTTTCTTAAAATTCTTTTTTTCACTTTTATATATATAATAGTAAGGTATAGTAGTATAATATTTATTTATTTTATATATTATATTTATATATATTTTAAATATGTTTTGGGTATTAGTTGTTTTATATATTTATATTTTATATATATATTTATGTTTATATTTTAGTTTATATATATATATGTTTTATTATATATTTTTATATATATAGTATTTTTTTATATTATTTATTATTTATTTAATTATATGTATTATATTAAATTATTTAGGTTTATGGAAGTATATTATCATATGTGTATTGAAATGTTCGAGTTGCTTTTTTTTTTGGTATCTAATTAGTCTGCAATGTTAAGCTATTATTATATACCATTTAAACTTATTAGATATTACTATTTTTATATATATATGTTTTATATTATTTATTTAGATACTATATTATTTTTATTCTAAATAGTCTTTAGAAATTTTAATTTTTTTTTTTTTTTTTATGTTCTTCTTTAAAAATTTTAATAAAAAAAAAATATTTTCCCCATTATTTTCTTCTATCCTTATTCTTGACAGATTTTTTTATCATGTTTCATATCCCGCGCCTTATTTTATTTCCTGGATTTAACCCCTTCATTCACTCCAATTTTTGTGTAGACCAAATTATCGTCGGGTTCCGAGGAGACATGCCCCGGAGGGGGGATAGCCCCCCGTCGTCCACCGGGAGCTCGAGAGATCTCTCTGATCTCCTCCATGCTTTGTCGTTTACCCTATGTGATTCCTTTAGTTTAAAAAAAAATAATAATAAATTTTAAAAAAATACCCCTTTCCCGCCCGGCCAAAAAATAAAACCAAAAAACTTTTTTTGGTAATTACCTGTTAACTGTTCCCCGTACGATCGAGCCCGTTAAAATGGGGGGAAATTAATTTTTAAAATATATTCGATGAATAAGTCAAAAAAAAAATAACCAAATAAAAAAAATAATATTAAAAAAAAAAAAAAAAAAATAAAAAAAAAAGTAAATCCCAATCCTTAGAATTTTCGCTGATTCCAATTATATAATTTGTTTACTGAAGGACCTGCCGTTCTCTAGTTAAATACTGTGAGCATTAAAAAAAAATCGACATATATTATATATTATTTTTTATAATCATTATTATATATTTTTATATATTTTATATATTATATTTATATTATATTATATGTTAATATATATTTATTTGATATATATATTTATATTTTATTTTTATTATATTTTATTATATATATATATATATATATATATATATAATATATTATATATATATTATTATATTTTTATTATATATAATATATATATTATAATATAATATAATGTACTTTTAATATTAAAACAAAAAGTGAAACCGTGAAGCGCAAAAAAAGGAAATTTCATTTAATTACCTAACAATAATTAAATTTTATTTTAAAGCATGTATAACATAAGTGCAAACAACCTTTCCGATTGAAAATTTTCTTTCAGTCATGTAAAAGGTCCAAGGTCCTATATATATATATATATATTATATATATATATATAATATATTATATATATATATATAATATATATATCTAATATATATATATATATATATATATAATATATAATATATACTATTTATATATATATGATTATATATATGATACAAATGTAAAATTCGAAAAGGCCAGGCATCGTAACTAAAAAAAACTATAACAGGTACCGAAAATAAATATCCATTTATTAATCAGGAATTTTACCTTCCACGAAAATTAAAAAAAATAAAAAAAAAACGCTTTTTAAAAATTAGAATTGTTAAATATTGGTTGAAAAATTACAAGTTTTTTGATAAATCAAAGAAGCGGCTTACTCCCGAGTATGCACGGAAAGTTGCCAAATTGTTGAATTTTTTTTTTTAAACGGACGAATAACCACGGGTAAACAAAAGAACGATGGATAGAGTCGGGTTTCTCAGCCTACCGGGGGACGACGGGGGGACTTTCGTCCCCCTCTGTCCTTCCGTCGGCTCGAACCCCGATGAAAAATTAATACAAAAGAAAAAAAATATTTCTCCAAAAAAAACGGTATTTGGCAACGTTTGTACTCTCGAGACTACTGCAGCTTTCCAGCAATCAGACGTGCACTATTTTCAGGTCGCTAAGATTATTACTGAAATTTTAAGAAGTTATTAATAAAAATATTAGAATAAATAAATTTTTTTTTAAGTTTCCTTCGATGAAATTGCTGCTTGCTAAAATCAAAATGTTATTTATTTTCCTGTAGATGTTATGTTTCTAGTTACATGCCTAAACTCTTCGGGATGCTGGCCTTTTAATTTTATACAAATATATTTATCACTTTTACATTTAAATACTATTTTTATTAGATATAAATAGATTTATAATCGCAACAGATATCTTTTAATATATTATATTATATATATATATATATAATATTATATTATATATATATATATATATATAATGATCATTGGTTAAAACTACACTCATATCTCAAAAACTACAATAGATAAACCAGGGGAAAAGGAATACAGTGGTTGAGAATCCTGGTAACCCATTTTAGTCGGAAAATGTAAAAAAAAAAAAAAAAAAAAAAAAAAAAAAATTTTAATCTCAAAAACTACAATAGCTACAGCGAAAAGGAATACATTTTTGGAATCCTGGTAAAATTTTAGATAGGAAAATGTAAAAAAAATAAAAAAAAATAAAAAATATTGTTAATAATTATATTAGTAATATGAATATAGAGAGCCTATTTAGAGCCTTTTTATTGGTTACTCGTTAAATAAATAGACTTTCTATAAATTTGGCTTTTTTTTTAAAAACTAAAGAATACCCAGGGTTAATACCGGCACCGATGGCAGGCAGTCGGGTCTCCTCGGCCCTTCCGGGGAAGCTACGGGTTAGGAACTAATTCCCCCCTCTCGGGAGGGTCTCTGGAACCCCAGGCCTCTTTGGTATTTGGGTGTCGCGGGGGTTCCTCCGTCCCTCCCCTACGGGGTATGGAAAACGTCCCCCCCTGTGTTCCCCGTCGGCTCGAGCCCCCTACATTGCCGTGTAAAATACTTTACAAATATATATATATATATAAATATATATATATAATATAATATTATTATATATTTATATATATATAATATATATATATAATATAATATATATATATATATATATATATATATATATATATATATATATTATATATACTAATATATATACGTAGAAAAAAAAATAGCTCAATATTTATTTGTATATTTATTAATTTTTTTTTTTTTTTTTAGCATTTTCTAACTATGATTTTTACAAAAAGGAATTCCAAAAATGTATTTCCTTTTCCGCTGTAGCTATTGTAAGTTTTGTAAATAAGTGATTTTTTTTTATTTTTTTATTTTTTTTTTTTTTTTATTTACATTTTCGCTAGTCTAAAATGTTACCAGGATCCAAACAATGTAATTCCTTTTCCCTCCCTGTATCTATTGTAGATTTTGAGAATAGTGAGTTTTGTATGTTTTAAAAGATAAATGAAGTTCTTAAAAAAACAATTATAACCATTATATATATATATATATATATATATATTATATATATATTATATACTATATATAATATATATAATATATATATAATGCCAAACTATATTTTAAACTATTATAAAATACATATATTAAAAGTGTAAAGAGTTGATTTAAATATTCGTTACTTTTGGCTATAAAATATCTATTAAAATATTATATAAGTAGTTATTTAATCTTTCATGAACAGGACTTACTACTTCGTTCATCTCGTAATACGCTTTTCTTCAGAAAATTAAGCCTTTCATAACTTATAAGGAAAAAGATCCTTCTCGCTAAAACGCTATATATATATATATATGCTTTAGACCAGTGGTCTCCAAAGTGGGGTACGCGTACCCCGAGGGGTACGCAGAGTGATACTTGGGGGTACGCCAAAGAAGTAGCCTCACGATCACTTGCGATGTGTATGAATCCTATATCAAAGTGAGTGGATTTATATTATATATATATATATATATATATATTATATATATATATATATATATAATATATATATATATAATATATATATATATATATATAAATATATATATATATATATATATATAATAATATATTATATATTATATATATTATATATTATATATATATATATATTATATATATATATATAATAATAATATATAATAATATTATATATATATATATATATATATATATATATATATATATAATATATATATATAACATATTATATAATGTATATATATATTATATATATAATATATATATATAATATATTATATATATATATATATATATATATATATATATATATATATATATATTATATTATTATATATATATATATATAAACTCGCTTGCAAATTTAATAGCATTATATTTATAACTATAATTTAATACTTTATATTGGGAAATGTAGGGCTAGGGTTTGGTTTTATTTGGTTCATACTTAACTCGGAAGTGTTGCGCAGGGTTTAAATGTATAAACGGTATGTAACGACCAGTGTGTAGGGAATTAAATGGCAATAATTAAAGAACACGAGAAAAAATATGGATATTGAATAATTTAGTTAATCACAACAATATTTCAACAAAATTACAATGTGAAATGCAGCATAAAGGTGTCTAATGAATGGTTGTACCCCCTCTGGCCCTCCCAACTTCCTTCAAGCGATTCGGCATTGATGAAATGATCTTTGGAGATGGTCTCCTACGGGATATTTTCAAAGAGTTTGAAAGCTCCCTGAGTGTGGACGGAGCATGTTCACGGGCTCGAAGACACGCCTACGCCAGCAAAATCTCAAACAGTCAATGGGATTTCATGTTCGGGTTCCTCGGCAGAATGGGCAAGGAGTACTGATCCCTCCACCTGTTGTATCCCGTGGACGATGGACCATGTGCAATGTGCCTGTGTGGCGGTGTCATGGAGTAGCATGAAAAAATGGACGCGCCAATGAAGGACGCGAAAGGAACTATATACTCTTGAAGGTCTTTCGCATACCTTTCAGCCGTTAGCGTTTTTCCTCTGCTCACGATATGCCAAATGCCTGGGGGCGAGAAACCTAAAAACCTGCCCACACCATCACAGAAAAGGAATCTCAAAAGGAATCCTTGGGGAGATTTTGCAAGCAGAAAAGTGCTCACCTGCACGTCTCCAAATCTCCAAATTCGCAGACGTCCATCTGGTCCATGTGTACTGTGAAGCTCGACTCATCTGTGAGTGTCTAATCTCCATACCTTATGAAAGATGAATCGCAACCCGTGCTCCCTGATCAGGAAGGGCCCGACGGCAGACTTGTAATTCGTACTCTCACGTTCTTCTGGATCGTCTTCTCACTGTACGCTCGGAAATACGACCATATGTCCGAACCTCAGCGGAGCCTGTGTTTATAGCTTGGTAAGCTTGTTTGGAAGACGATCAGCGGAGTACTCCCTGCGGGTTAATCCGTCTTCGGGAGCGGCGTCGCCCTCGGCGACCCCTGACCAATGTCGTCTAGGTTTGCTCTGCGCAGTTTCCCTGAACCGAGCAAAGGATTCAACTGACTGTCGTTGGTTTACCCTGAGTTATGAGCCACCTGTCCCCTCGAGCGATGGCCTGCCTCCGACAGTGTGATAACTTATGGCACGTTCCTCTTCTCTCTCTGACGATGTCTTTCCATTGTGACCGTCTTTGTCAAGCTACGATTACAGCATAGGTTTTGTTTCGTTAGTTGGTTAATGTCTTGACATCTTGTTCTCACTTGAACGTACTTTTCGGGATTTTCGTATTTGGTTGGTTGTTCTTTATTAAAATGCCATTTTGGTTCCATACAACGGTGTAGTTACAACAAGGTATACACTCCGAAAGTTAGGTATGAAACTCCAAATATAAAAACCAAACCTAAGAATAGCTCTAACAATTTCCAATAAATAGAGTACATTATATTTACGGGTGGATGCATTAAATTTGTCCACTCAGTTTATATATATATATATATATATTATATATATATATTATATATATATTATAATATATATATATATAATATATTTATATATATATATATATATATTATTATTATATATTTATATAATAATATATATTAATATATATATTACAGGCCTATAGGGGGTACAACTTAGAATTATTTTTTTCTTAGGTACGGGCGGATCAAAAAAGTTTGGAGCCGCTGGTCTAAGACAACAGAATAAGATTCTATATTACAAGAACCGCAGAAGCAATCGGCCTTCTTGGACAATGATATAAGTATATATATAGTATATAAGTAATATATATATATATATATATATATATATTATAATATATACTATATATAATATTATAATATATATAATATATATAATATATTATATATATATATATATATATATTGTATATATATTATATATAATTATTTATATATATATATATATATATATATATATATATATATATATATATATATATATATATATATATATAATATAATTTTTATATATTTATATTATTATATT
>JABUQX010014179.1:0-10000 GCA_015478945.1 Trachelipus rathkii
TGCACAACGCCTGACAACACTACTCGATATTGTTCCTACTTTTCTCACATAACAGCAACAGGTAAAACCGGATCATCTAACAAAATCCCTTAAACAAAGTGACCAATCTATCAAAGTACCAGCATCTTGAACTTGAATTGACACTATCTTCATCAAGTGTCACTCGTTTGAGTATAACATCAATTGACTAATAAAATTAAACATTAGAACATTAGAAAATTCTAGGGCAACCTAACATTACCAAGCAAAAACTTAACCTAGCTCACGTTTCTAACACATCTCGTCATTAACACAGTAATATCTCTTACAAAAACACATCATTTCTCTAAACAAAACATGTTATTTTCACATGTCAAGTAATATTTAAATACACGTTAAAACCTAAAACTTACGATAAACAGTTTTTCATTAATCCAGTAAATCAAACCACCCATCCATGCTGTCCCCTACCCGTTCCCACCCGCCTGTGATCTAGTGAACTATTGATTTCAAGTCATATTTCAAGTATTATTTTGGACAAACATTAACATAAAAATAAGTTCTTTATATACAACCTACGAACATTGCTTAACACAAGTGTTTAGCATCAATACATCTAACAAATTCATAAACGCCGACTAGGAAGTATTAATGTTACAATTGCAAACCTAACATACCTCACGTATGAATAACACGCTAACATCCTGAAAAAAATTCCCTACTGATCAAGGTAAAGTAGCTAAAGGTCACACAATACTCCATAGTGTTTCCACTTTTCGAGCATATCAACAACAGGTAAAAGCCTTATTATCTAACAAAAATCCCTTAACAAAGTGACCAATCTATCAAAGAAGCCACATCTTGAACTATGAATGACACTATCTTCATCAAAGTGTCACGTCTCGAGTATAACATCATTTGACCTATGCAATAAACATAGGCATTAGCAAAAAGTCTAGGCCCAAACCTGACATTATTCACAAAAACTTAACTAGGATCACGTTACTAACACATCAATCGTCAGTTAACACAGTAATATTCTTACAAAAACCTCATCATTTTTTCTAACAAATCAGTGTTATTTCCACATTGTTATAGTAATATTAAACATAACGTACTTAACTACGAATAAAAAGTTTTCCATTAACCACGAGTATCTGCAAGCAACACATTACTTCCGAGAGAAAAAAAAAAAAAAAAAAAAAAAAACCCAGGGGATTGCGCCCCTTGAAAGGTTGTGAATCCTGCGAGGGGGGATCACCCCGAAGGGCTGTGTAAGCGGGCTTTACCCTCCGAAGGAGGGTAAGGCCTCAGCCCTTCGGCTGAGGCCCAAAGCCCGGCTTACACCCCTGGAATGAAAACTGTTTAATCGTAAGTTAAGTACGTTATGTTAAATATTTACGTATACAATGTGAAATAACACTTGTTGTTAGAGAATATGATTGAGTTTTTTCGTAAGATATTTACTGTGTTAACTGACGATGAAATGTTAGAAACGAGAGTCTATGTTAAGTTTTTGTTGAATAATGTCAGGTATGCCCTAGACTTTTGCTAATGCCTATTGACTTTATTCAGATAGGTCAAATGCTGTTCATACTCGACAGTGAGTGACACTTTGCATGAAGATAGTGTCAATCATAGTTCAAGATGGCATTACTTTGGATAGAATGCGTCACTTTGTTAGGGATTTTTTAGATAATAAGGCTTTACTGTTGCTATTATGCTCAAAAAGTGGGGAACATATCGAGTATGTGTGAACTGTTAGCTACTTTACCTTGATCAGTAGGTAATTTTTTTCAGGATGTTAGCTGTTTATTCATACGTGAGTATGTTATGTCTTGCATTTGTACATTATCTATTCCTAGCTCGCGTTATTGATTTGCTTAGAATTTATTGATGCTTAGAACTTTGGTTGGTTAAGCAGAAATTCGTAGGTTGGTATATAAAGAACTTATTGTTTATGTTATGTTTATATCCAAAATCATACTTGAAATATGACTTGAATCAATAGTTCAATAGATCACAGGCGGCTGGGACGGTAGGGGTCTGCATGGATGGGTGGTTTGATGTACTGCGATTAATGAAAACTGTTTATTCCTAAGTTAGGTGACGCTTATGCCTAAATATTACTATGACAATGTGAAAATAACACTGATGTTAGAGAAATGATGAGTTTTTGTAAGATATTACTGGGTTAACTGACGATGATTGTGTTAGGAAACGTGAGCCTAGGTTAATTTTGCTTGGTAATGTTAGGTTTGCCCAGAATTTGCTAATGTCATGTTATCATAGGACAATCTGATGTTAATACTCAAACGAGTGAAAACTTTGATGAAGATGGTGTTAATCCATAGTTCCAGATGTTGGTATCTTTAATAGATTGGTCACTTTGTTAAGCTATTTTGTTAGATTATGGCTTTACCTGTTGCTTGATATGTGGGAGAAAAGTAGGAACCATATCGAGTATTTGTGTGACCTATTAGCATCATTATCTTTGACAAGTAGGAATTTTTCAGATGTTAGCGGATTATTCACTACACGAGATATGTTAAGTTTGCCTTTGTACCATATTATATTCTTAGTTGCGGTTATGACATATCGTAGCTTTATTACGCTAAAAGCTTTGTGGTTAAAGACATTATATTCGATGATAGTATATAAAGAACTTATTTTGTGTTTATGTTTGGATAAAACTTATTTATGTTTACAATTATTCGGTGGTTTGTATGATAATTGGTCAAGATTATGATAAATCCTTGTTAAATATAATTGTGTCAAATGTAAAATTAACGTTAATTTGTTGGAGAAATGATGAAGTTTTTGTAAGATATTACTGTGTAACTGACGATGATGTGTTAGAAACGTGAGCCTAGGTTAAGTTATTGTTGAGTAAGTTAAGTTTGCCTTAGACTTTTGCTATGATTATGAAATAACACATCGAGTTAGCTCACTCGATTTACTATATAACTCAGCTCCCAAGTCTATACAGTTCTGTCAAATCACGTCTGTATGATACGCAGTTGCCAGATTTACCAGTTTAATAAATATAATAAGTATTGCATCACTTTATGCAAATTTTTAAAGCATAAAATCATTTTCATGTTTCATGTTGAAATTTCTGAAAGAGGGGGGTGTCTAGTCTAAAAAGAGATAAGCTTAAAAACAAAATTAGTGATTGATATGTAGAGACATTGCTGGAAAAAACGTGTGACTAGAGGTTACGTGTTGCTTGTTAATGTTAGTTACTTGCGTATTGGCAAGTATTGGAACTTTGCTTAATGATTAGCAGTTTATTCGGCGACATTAAGGTGGTCAGTTTGTCGTATTGTACATATTCTTATCTTAGTTCATGATTAATCATGTTAGCTTTATTGATGTGGAAAGCTTATTACGATAGAGTATATTCGTTTCATTCAGTATGATAATTAATCACTGTGTGCAGAAATGAGAACGTTTGAAATATTAACACCAGGAACCTCTAACCTCTACAACAACAACAACAATAAACAACAACAACCATAACAGCAACCGCCACAGCAAGAACAACACTCAGCAAACCAACAACAACAAAACAAACAGCAGCAAAACAATCTAGCGACAATATATACCCTTTTGAACTGATGGGGTTCGTTTGTACATCGTGTTCTTGTTTACTTTCTTCTGATTGGTTGAAAGAAAGAATCTCGTTCCCTTTTGGGTCTGTTTATACATACGAATTTCGTCTGTAAGACCTTTTTCGCTGTGCTGGTATGATGACCTCTCATTCTGCTCCTGAGCATGTTAGTAGTATCTTTACGAGGACCTTCGTAATACCCAACGATGTGTCATTTATATTTTTTTCGTAAAACGAATGGAAAGCGATATATTACCTGTATTCCAATTGGAGGTGCAAGTAATAGACCTTTAATCATATCGGTTGAAGAATTCCTCAAGATTATCGACAGCCTCGAAGCTTGGATAAAGCCTTCAGTATGTGTCATCTGTGACATCGTCTCTTGATGAAATCAGACAGGGGACAGTTTGAGCGGCTATAATAGAATAGATGTTGCTTTCACTGCAATCTGACAATGTTAAAGTATGATGTACGGAAGGAGGAATCGCAGACAATAAAGAAGTGACATTTCTTCAGTACGTGGATAGGTTTCACTTTACAGACATCTGAAAATATAACAGCTTTGTTTAACATGAAAAACGACTTAAAGTCTCATCTTAAAGGTGTCGCCATACTCGAGGACTTAATTTATAGCTCATGGTGTAATTTACGATATTTACACCGAAACATGTGTTTTCCCGTATATGCAGTATACAGAAATGCCCTAATAACTATCACCCAGGATACGTTACTTCTCTCTGGCGTGAGCGATTGAGTGCTGTTGAACCGAAGATTTTGAATTTATGATGGTTTTAGTGCAGCAAGTTGTAATTATGCTTACATCCTTTCGGATGGTGTTTAATCTCTGGAAAAACATATGAAACTTGCTCAATTTATACAGAATCTTATGTCCACCTGTTTAGATGGTTTAATATATTTAAAAACTTATATGTACAAAATGTATTATTTATTTAATTTCTTTTTATTGAAATTATATGTTATACACCTGAAAACATGTTTACTGCCCCCTTAATGACGCTTTGTTGTTTAAAGATGTTGGGGCGCTGCTGTAAGTATGTATGTTCATAGTTTAGCTTACAGAGAATAAAAACTTTACTTTGTTTGTCTTGTAAATAAGGTATATGCTAGTGTTTTGGGATCTTTGTAAGGTTAGCAGTTTATTCTTGCTTAGAGATGGAAGCTTGCTATTGTACATTATATTCTTAGTTCAGTTGATGCTATGTTTACTTTATTAATGTGAAAACTTTGTAACGTTAGAGTATACTCATACGGTCTGTATGATTAATTGCACACGGTTATCGCAAATTTTTGTTACATATACCATGTAATGTAAAATTAACATTGTTTTGTTAGAAGACATGCTTGACAAGTGTGAATAAGTTACGTTTGGTTGTTATGTTAGCTACTTTACTGGGTGTTAAGTGTGGAAACGTTGTTAACGTTAACCGTTTATTCCTGTTCTTAAGATGGCTAAGTTCTCGTTGTGGGTTATATTTATAATTCAGATGATGCTAAGTAAGCTTTATTACTGTGAAAACTTTGTTACGTCCGCATATATTGTCTGATCTTTGTATAAAGAACTGATTTTATGTATGTTTATCAAAATGATACTCAAAATGTGACCTTAATCAATAGGTCAATAGATCACATATGGTCAGGAGGGATGTTGGATGCTGGCTGGATGGGCGGTTTGATTTAGTGATTTACTGCTTTATGGGTATTTGTAAAAACGTAAATTTGTATGATAAACATAAAAAGAATAAGAAATTTATTTATTTATTTTATTTATTTATTTATTTATTTAATTTTATTTATTTCTGATGTTCCTGAAACCATTAGTTTCGAAATCTACAGATCCAATAACATATATAAGCACACCAAACATTGCTGTTATTATAGAATGTTTATTAATTAAGCACCGCAGTGGCTCCAGCCCCGGTGCCCGAGCCAACTCCTCAGATTCCTATACCTAATCTTTCTAGAAACTCAACTCTGAATCCTCTCAACAAATTTCAGCTTTATACGAACAACTTAAATTTATTTTAAGGGGGGTGGGGGTCCCCCTTCGGGAGACCCATGGGGACGTAACATCATCCATTGACTAGGTATACGTCATCATTCTAACACCACTCCAAATTTTATCACGATACGATAACTCTAACTCTATATAGATATATGTCGGAGCGAGGCGGTGCGGGCGGTGCCGGGCGGCGCGACCGGGCAGGGCCAGTTGCAATGCGACTCGGAAGTCGCAGACGCAGGCGCAAAGGGTTGAAAAACAACTCAGAAGTAATCCCCGTCGGGATCACTTCTTCGAGCCGGAGCCGGAGTTGAACCAAACCGCGCCGGAGCCGGAGCCGGAGCCGAGAGCCGGAGCCGGAGCCGAGCCGAGCCGGAGCCGGACGGAGTCGGCGAGTTGGAGTCGGAGTTCGGAGCTGCCGTAAAAAAACGTTTCCTTACAGGAAACGTTTCGACTCAGATTTCGTTCTCTCGAGAAACGAATCTCGACGTAATAATAATACAATAATGTGTATGTGTATGCTGTACGGCCGCGTGCGCGCAGACGCGCACTCTCCTCACGCGCATCGACACCTGGATCGATGATTACCCGTTAGGCTTAACCCAATCTCGGGTTTGGAAAGCCAAAAGGGTATAAAACGAGGGCCCGTAGCGGCGTACCGCTCTCGGGCGGTGACCCCCCTCTAATATACATCCCTACAGACTTGAAATTTAACACGGATTTCGTCCTTATCCATTTATGATTATATTCAAAGATCAGACGATTAGCTCTTTATACTTTTTGAAAAAGCTGCAGGCGTCAAACCGGTGCAAACTACTTATATTATATATCTAATATTATATATAATATATATATATATATATATACTAGTTGATTAGTACTAGAACAAAATATAGATATGTGTATATTATTCAGTGTATGGTTATAAGATCTCCTAAAAATATATATATATAATATATAGATATATATAAAGGAATTTAAGAAAAAGGAATAAGAAACATTATAAGGACCACCAGAACACTTAACCTAATCTATATATATATATAAATATATAATATATATAGATATATATATATACTTATATATATACTATAATATTAATATATAGCTATATATATATATGATATATTATATAATATATATATATATATATATATATAATATATATACTATATATATGATAAATGTAAATATAATATTATATAATAATATATATAATATATATATATATATATATATAAATATAGATATATATATACTATATATATATATATATATATATACTATATTTTATATATATATACATATATATACTATATATAAATTATACTAATAATTATATATATATATAATATACTATATATATATATATATATATAATATAATATAAATATATACTATATATTTATATATATACTAGTATATATACTATATATATACTATATTATATATATATATATATATATAATTATATATAATATATATAATACTATAATAATACATACTATATCATATATATATATATATATATATAATATATATATATAGTAGTATATATATATTATATATATATATCATCAGTGGCGGCGACTCTAGTAACTTTTTACTACTCGTTGCTCTCTCTCTCGCTCTCACTCTCTCTCGCTCTTCTCTCTCTCTCTCTCTCTTCTATAATAATACTACATATATATATATATATATATATATATAATATATATATATATATATATATATTATATATATATATATATATATATAATATATATATATAATATATATATAACTATAATATATATATATATACTATATATATATATATATAGATATATAATATATATATAATACTAATATTATATATAATATATATAATATATAGTATATATTATATATATATTATATAAATACGATATTATATAATACACTATACAGATTTATACTATAATACTTATATACTAATATATATATATTATATGTAATATTAATTATAATATACTATATATATATAGACCTAAGTTATATTATATATTATATAATAAATATATTATATTATATAGTATATATTATATTATTAATAATATTAACTATTATATTATTTATATATTATTATATATATTATATATAATTAATAATAGTATTATATATATAATCTATATATATAATATTATATATATATATATATTCCTTACTTTTTACTATAATATATATATATATATATATAATAATATATATATATATATCATATTAAAATATTATAATATATAATATGTGATGAAGAAAATTTATTTGGATAATAAATCTATAATCATCTATCTACCTATAGTTTTTATGAAATAGCTCCCATATATCTATATATATTTAACTATTTTAGGAATATACTTCAATTAATAAAATTATATATTAAAAAATTATTTTCCAAATCTCCCTCACTACTAAATAAATATTATCGAGTATATATCAATATAATCATCACTACGTTCGGCCTTATTTAAAATAACTTTTTATGCTATGATATATAATTGTGTATTTGCCTATATATAAGACTTCACTGTAATAATCTTTATAAATGAATTATTTACTCTCTACCAGTGTATTTATAAATCATAAAGTTGAATTTAATAATTAGTTTATAATTATTTATAATGTTATATAAAATATTTTTTGTTATATAAAATAATTCTATTTATGTATAGTATTTATAACAAAATCACTTTTAAACAGAGTTTTATTAAAAAATTTAATATATTATAAAATTCACAGATTTAACCATATACCGCATATTCGTATTTATATTGGGCCTCGTAGAATTAGTCCTATTTTTAAGTGTTTTAAAATTAGCAACTATTTGAAAGAGCGCATTCTTCAATTTTTCGATTCAATTTTGCATAATCTTTTATATTATATTTATGTAATAATTTCATTTATTTGATTAACTTTCTTTTGGAACAAAAAAATATGAAAATATTATCGAAACATTGTGAAATTGCAAAAATTAGATCGTTTCTAAAATGTCAACTCGTGCTTAGAACTCGTGCTGAGCACAAATAGCACGAGTGCAGGAGTCGCCTCTTGAAATATACTATATATAATATATATATATATATATATATATTATCATAACTATAATTAATATATAGTAATATATATATAATATAATTAATATATAATAATATATAATATATATATATATTATTAATCAATTTATATAATATATATATATATAAAATAATATTTATTATGTATAGTATTAATATATAGCTTTAATACTATATATACTATATATAATAATATTTATATAATATAAATATAATTATATATATAATATATATAATAAATATTATAAATATTAACTATATTATATTATATATATATATTTATATAATTAATATATATAAATATATAATATAGTATTTAAATATTTGAATCAATACATATATAGTATAGGATTGTTAAGATATCATATAATATATATAACTAATTAATTATATATATAAGAATTAAATATAGTTATATAATAATAATAATATATATAATATATATTATTATATATATATATATATTATATTATATATTAATAATATAATATTATAATATAATATAGTATATATATATATAATATATAATATAATTATATACTATATATATATGTTTATAATAAATAATTTATGAAATATAGTATATATAATATATAATATATAATAATATATATATATATATATATTAAGTATTATATAATAATAATATATATATATATATATATAATAATTAATAATTAATATATCATATATATATAATTATATTAATATATATATTCATGCTACTATGTCTACAATGTGTGTATGTTTAGTAGTAGCAATAATATATTTATTTTCCGTGTTAGGTCGAGAATATATCTGCCTGTGTAGTGTTATGTCTATTATGTCTACTATATTATTATTAATTATTATTATTCTATTATTTTCATTATTATTATTATTATTCAAATTATTATTATTATTATTAACATTATTATTATTTATTTGTTATTATTTATTATTATATCATTATTATATTATTATTATTATTATTATTATTATTATTAATATTATTGAATATTATATACTTATTTAATTTAATTACTCAAATAACTCTTGCGTTTGAAAGAATAATTATTACCCATCATACATAAACCTATACTCCTAACATAGTTATACATATATAACTATATAATTAATTAATAATATATAAATATTAATATATTCTAATAATATATTATTATAATAATATATATATATATATAAATATATATATTAATTGTATATATTATCATATGAGCTAAAAAAAATCAGTAATATATTCAATTAAAAAATAACAAAAAATTTATATATAAAATAATATAATATATTAATAAT
>JABUQX010014179.1:12500-15000 GCA_015478945.1 Trachelipus rathkii
TACATTGAACGGTATATTTGTTGGCCTCTCAGAGCTTTTAGAAATTAATGTACAGTATGTTTTATTATTATTATTATTTCACATTGTTAAATAGAAAAAATTTAAATTTTGTTTTATTATGTAGCTATATATTTTATATTATACTTTTTTCTTACATTTAAGAAAGCTATTTATACCGGTATATATATATATATATATATATATATATATATATATATATATATATATATATATATATATATATATATATATATATATATATATATATATATATATATATATATATATATATATATATATTATTGGCGTGTGTGTGCGCGCGCGCTTGTAGGTAGTGCATGTTTTGTATGACTCCTTTGGCAATGGCTTACAAGTGTCATTGATAAAGTGCTGCAGAAAAAATGTTATGGGGTGCTACGTTTAAGGGGGGGTCAGTAGGTTGACAGTAGTGGTGTTTTTGGTCTTGACATGAGGAGGAACTTTTGGCACAAGATTTTGTTTTTGTAAGGCTCACCTTCGCACGTGCCCAGATCATACCCCCTCCCCTCCCCCCTTTTCTCCCCCACAGGTAATTACCTACATACCCTTGTTTTTCATGTGTATGTGCACGGGCGCGCGTGTATATCTTTTATGGGTTTGACTTGTATCTCGTGTGCGCGGATTGTATCTCGGATTGTTTGTGGTACATCTTCCTTTAATACTCAACAAACTCTGTATATCTGTCCCCTCCAGTTATATATATATATATATATATCTATATATTTTTTATATATATATATATATATATATATATATATATATATATATATATATATATATATATATATATATATATATATATATATATATATATATATATGAGTGTAAGAGAAAACGGATATACGCAATGACTTGTGTGGTTCGTGTTTTTGCTGTAACGGTTCTTTCGCAGCTGATGATGACCGTTAGAAAGTAGTGATTAACATTGCCATCCGTGTCTCACTTTGCTCTTCTACCGAAACAAGTTCACTCTATTTTTTTTTTTTTGTAGTAGTAGTAGTAGTAGTTGTTGCTAGATTGTAGCTAGAAATCGATGAACTCTTTATCATTTTATAAATACAATTTGACTACCATTGGAACGTTGTAGGCCTCATTTTGATTTTCTTATAAAAAAAAAACGATGAAAGTATTAAGTAATATTTTTAACTTTTGCAGCTCGCACTATATATATATATATATATATATATATATATATATGGGTTAAGATGTGTATTCGTTAAATATATATATATATATAGTATATATATATATATATATATATATATATATATTTATATATATATATATATATATATATATATATATATATATATATATATATATATATATATTTACGAATACAAATGAATAAAATAATATATCGGTGATAGTAATTTTAAAGTACGAGACGATTTTATTTTTTATATAAAAAAATAAATTCTACTTGCTCTCTTTTAGCAGCATATAATGATTGATAACTTCCTCTGTTTTTATTGTGTGTGTACCTGGAAGTGTAGTATACTATGAGCACGTATTAAAACCAATCTTGGTAGTCTTTTCTCTTCTGGGAAATTGCCAAGGTACGTTTTGAGGGTTTTCAAAGTAGTGAAAAATCTTTCTGGTGTACGCACGTAGTATAGTGACTGTGATAGATGCTAATAAGATTCATAACAATTCAAAAAATGTTTGGGGAAAATTCCCGATTGCATTCATTTAAGGTGCCAAAAGCATTTAATGACATAATTTTAAGGTCTACTTCCCATTTCTTTTCCCACAAAATAAACTCTGCGTTAAGAGATTCTAGACTCACAGTGAGTTACTTCGTATAGATAAAATTCATTGCAAAATTTATAATAGATATCGACGGAATGAAGGACTGTGGTAAGAATGGATCTGTGGATCAGGAACTTTCTGTAACTGGTTTGAAAAATCGTTGAGAAAAAGAATTGCAATTGCGATTTTAAAATATTGCTTTAAGGCTTTGATTTTACTTTGACAATTTGGCATTCTCATTTTCTTCGTTAACAGAACGCAGTTTTTTGCTGCATCTTCAAAAATACTTTAAAAAAATTTTCAGTGATGGAATTTTTCAAACCAAAACACCACATTTTCAATATGATCAAACGCAGTTAGTTTGCTATCTCTATGGTGATTGCATTATAGTACAAGATTGAAGAGTGAAAGAGAGAAGAAAATTTGATATCGCAACTAAATTCATAACAATCTCTAAATATAAATCTTTATTAATTACTTTTACATACATCTCAAAATCGTGATAATTTATCGTCATTTCAACTCTCCTGGTTTGGTGATAATTTCACCATAGCACAATTTGAACACCTCTAATTTTTATTTAATCAAAATACTTTTCTAAAATACTTTTTTTTAATCTTTATCAGAAATTTCATTATTCTGCTTTCAAAGCCTTCTCAGATGCCATTCCATCCATAACCATGATTAGATTGTCAAAACATTCTCATGA
>JABUQX010014179.1:17500-30000 GCA_015478945.1 Trachelipus rathkii
TATTATTTTATTATTGTTAATTTTTTCTAGCTCTGAATAATTAATAAAGAATATATATATATATATATATATATAATATAATATATATATATATATATATATATATATATATATGTATATATATATATATTATATATATATATATATATATATTATATAGGTTCGAATGTGGTATAATTGATAAGTTATTTCTGAAAAAGCGTCAAAACCTATGTCTCCAAAACTTGGTGCAAATCCCCCGTAGTGTTGTGATAACGTCAACATGGTCTATTTATACTCTAAACTTTGATGAGTTCCGTTGCATGGATAAATGCCGTGTCGTGGTTTGATCCTAAATAACTAGAATGGGAATTGGATTTGGAATAGAATGATCCTAATATTGGAATCGGTTCCGGAGTGTAATTATGTTACAACCCATTTCACAGCACTGCAATGGTGGTTCTGAATGTGGTCTTGATTATCCGTCGTTTTACAGTTCTAACAACAAACAACCATTTTTCTTCCCTCCACTCAACTGCAGAGTTTTTGATTTCCTCATCAATTTATTTTATACTCTTCTGTTGTATATTTCTTTTTGTGTCTACTCTATAATATTACCTTTGGACTTAACATGCTCGCTGTCTACATACTGTCCATCCATGACATCTTGAAGATGACTTAATGAAAGTAATGACAGTGATCACGATTCACGACCTACCGACACTGTGCCAATAATAATAATTTGACCCCCGCCCGTCCACTTCCCGTAACATCATCATCATCATCATAACAAAGACGCGGCTCTCCGTTATATTAACATTACACATGAAGATGATAGAGATATTTAGTCCATTACATGGGCATTGAAATACGTGTGTATTGATGTGTGCGTGCCTGTGTGTTTGTGTGTGTGATTTCGAGGTTTTATAATTTGGGTTTACCTATTCTTTTGTAAAAATATAGGTATTAAATAATAACGATATAACTAATAAGTATGCCTTAGGAGTTAGGACTTAGGATTGATGATGCTAAGTCGCTATATATTTTTTTTCCGCCACCAACTCTGTCTCCTCCTCCGGTTTTATTAGTTCATAATTGGACAAATCCGACTCCTCTAAACACCTTTTTTGATGTTTATGTTGTGTTGCTTATAAGACTCATCTCTTATACCATAATAAAGAAGCAACAACAATAATAATAATAATAATAATAATAATAATAATAAAAATAATAATAATAATAACTCAATTTGAAATATCATAACTGAAATTTGTTTCTGACCTCACGTTTTCGTCTAAGATTGTCCGGGCACCGAAATATTCAGCACCGCACCGAGACACTAAAATTGCATGCCCACACCGCACCAGTGCGTCGGCCAGCCAGCCACCCTACTTTCGTTAAATGAACCCGTGTAAATTATATATATATATATATATATATATATATATATATTTTATATTATATAGTTATATATATATTATATATAAATATATAAACAATATCGAATTAAGTTTATATATATATTAACTATAATTTATATAAATAAACATGTATAATATATATATATATATATATATATATATATATATATATATATATATATATATATTTATATTTATATTTATATATGCTTATCCTTGTATTAGAGTGTGGATGTGAAAATTACATGATGTAATTTATCACTATCTGTGTGTGACATGTGTTACTGACGTTTTTTTCTTTTCATTTTTCAGGACCTGCAACTGTAAGGATGGTGTCCACCAACTCCTCTCCGCCAATCCCTCTCCCCGTTCAGATGCCACCAGGTCATGTCGTTCAGCAGATAGTGGACGAAACGGGCACACTTCAGCACGTTATCATTTCTGCCCAACCGATGCCAATGCCCGTTTGTTCATATGTAAGTAGATAAAACACCTTTTATCTTTAATTTTAATTTAGTAGTAGTAGGTAGTTGAAAAAATACCTACTACCACCAGATAGTGGTAGTAGTTGTAGTAGGAAAATTACTTCTACCATTAGTAGTAATTTTCTTACTACTACCACTTATAATAGTAGTTTGAAAATTACCTATTTTCGTGATTGCAAATCGTAGTTGTCTTTTTGTGTGTATCGTCCCTAAAATATATTGAAAGGAAAGAAGTTTGTATAATTAAAGTATTTAGCAATAAAGATTCCTTACGTATTCTCTCTTTAAGTAAGGAGTCCTTATTGCTAAGTACTCCTTACGTATTACCTCTATAAATAAGGAGAATTAAAGGAAGTAGTGTCTAATTTACCATGATCATTTTTTGGAGCAAGTGTCCTCTGCCCCACAGTATATATATATTATATATATATATATATATTATATATATAGTATATATATATATTCACCCATATAATATATATATAGATATATATATATATATATATATATATATATATATATATATATATATATATATATATATATATATATATATATATATATATATAGTATATATTATATATATATATATATATATATATATAGTGGGTCAAATGGCGGATATTGCCAGCTTCCTCTCATAGTCGCATGGCATAGGGCCCAGGTTCGATCACACGAGCGGACCTTAGATAGAAATTACCTAGACTCTAGGTATTTACTACCTAATATTCGGACGAGTGTTCGATTCTTATCGAAGTGTTATAAGAATTTTTTTCTTATTATTATTATTTTAAATTTCAGTGGTGACGTAGCCAAAACCCAACTTTAGATTACATTTATATATTATTAATATATAATAATTTATTTATTTTTTAATTTATTTTTGACGCGGCCATAGTCAAAAACCCTATTTTGGGGATCCAGCAACCCCTCCCGATGCGTGGATCCAAAACTTCTCTTGAGGCAAACTGATGACTATGGAGGTGGAGGTAAATGATTTGGTGGGGGGGACAGAATCCTTAAAAGACCCCTAAATAGGGAGGGAGTCAAGTGTCCGGCAACTGCTGCCATAACTACTAAAGACATCCATCTCAGTATCAATTTATATATATATATATATATATATATATATATATTTATATATATAGGTATATAATATATATATATATATTATATATATAACTATATTATATATATATATATATATATATATATATATATATACTAGAGTATATATATATAATATATATATATATATATATTATGGCTATTTATAAGGTGGTTGACTTCAGGAGCAAAAATCAATAATTACATGTATCGTATTTTAATAATTGTTTAGGGTAAAATACATTAAATTTTTTGGGTAAACTAACCTAACTTAACCTAACCTAACCTTACCTAACCTAACCTAACCTAACCTAACCAAACTTTAACCTAAATTAACCTACCCTAATATTAACGGAGTCAACCACTTATAAATGTCCTATATATATTATAATATATATATATATATTAATATTATCTATATATAGTATATTATATATAATATTATAATATATAATATATATATATACTATATATATAGTAATATATATATATATATATATATATTATTTCAATATTTTTTCTGCGCGATTATCGAATGCCTTTCGATATTTTTTAAAAATATCGATTATCAATACATCGAAATTTTTTTTTTGATTAGTGTATGTTAAATTAGGTCTGTCCGAGCACCGCACCTGGAGGCTTTGCACCACTACCACCACCATCACCACCTCACCAGTGGTACTTTTGAGGAAGGAGAGACTATTACAACAAAATTTACCTTTAATTTATCTTTACATATTTCAACTATTTTACTATTGGATCTTCCTTTTAAAAAATCTCTTTAAAAGCTTCAGCAGAGCAACAAAAATAATAATAATAATAATAAAGGAAATGGAATATCTTAAGATCTTAAGCCTAAAGGTTAGTCATGGTGGTAGTCACGTGATAAGCTTAAACTCAAAATGCTGCCAAGAAGCATTGAGAATTATTATCAACTTACTTGCTTCTGTGTAATTGGCCATCCACAATTCTGATGGACTTCATATAGTCTTCTTCTTCTCCTCACCAGAGGCGACAAAAAAAAAAAAAATTAATAATAATAATAATTCGGAAGAGGAACTCGGCAAAACTCGATTTTCTTAGTCATGCCCACAAACTATCCATATAAATGGGCAGCAAAATGAAAATCCCTTCGTACCTATTCATACTCTTTTGTTCCTTTGTATATTATTATTATTTTGATGATTATTATTATTATTATTATTATTATTATTATTATTATTATTATTATTATTATTATTATTATTATTATTATTATTACTTCTGAATTGTTTAATTGTTTTGTCCTTTTGTAATTATTGCAATGTTATAAAATTGCTTTAATTTCTCATTTATTATTATTGGCCAATAGAATTAATTAAATAATTATATATTTTTTTTTATCTGCAAGTAGTTATCGTTATTAACATGTTTTTTATTAATAGCATTTTAAAGTTTATTATATGGGCGTAGAGTGAGAATTTCGTTGACGAGGGTGGGTAGGGAAGGGAAGGGTTTCGGGGGGGGAGGGTTGGTGCTCTTTTGCTGAAATGAAGCCAATTGATAATCAAGCAAGGAAATGTATTATAATATTCATCATTTACGTATAATATTTAAACTACAAATTCTATCCCACACTCCCTTCTCCTCCTCTCTCTCTCTCTCTCTCTCTCTCTCTCTCTCTCTCTCTCTCTCTCTCTCTCTCTCTCTCTCTCTCTCTCTCTCTCTCTCTCTCTCTCCTCTCTTCTCATCTCTCTCTCACACCTACTCTCTCTCTCTCTCTCTCCTCTCTCTCTCTCTCTCTCTCTGCTCTCTCCTTCTCTCTCTCCTCTCTTCTCCTCTCTCTCTCTCTCTCGAGGAAATTTTCGTTGAGGTTGATCTAACCACCTCCTATCCCCATCTCCTCCCGCCAACACACACACACACATCCGCCGTTCTCTCAATTCGTTCAACACATCCCTTCCGCATTTTTATAAACTTCAATTCTTTCGGAATTATTATTATTATTATTATTATTATTATTATTATTATTATTATTATTAATATTATTATTATTATTATTATTATCATTATTATTATTATTTGTTGTTTTTGTCGTTTTGGATGTTTCTCGTTCCCAGACACGTAGACACACAGCGCCATCTCTTCGTAGATCAAAAAAAAAAAAATCTTGTATATAGGAATACCATCATCGTCTCTTTTTTTTTTTTTTTAATTATTAAATTTTCTTGAGGTTGATCTAACCACTCCTATCCCCATTCTCCTCCGCCACCACCAACACACACATCGGGGCCGTTCTCCAATTCGTTCAACACATCCCTTCCGCATTTTTATAAACTTCAATTCTTTCGGAATTATTATTATTATTATTATTATTATTATTATTATTTTTTTTTAATTAATAAAGCCTTCAGGGCGAGGCTCAAAGATATATATATATATATGAATATATATATATAAAAATATATATATATATATATATATATATATATATATATATATATATATATTATTTATATCTATTATATATATATATATATATATATATATATTGGAAAGAACGATTGAGTGTTAAAAAGCTGTTCCAAAATTTCATATTTGTAGGTAAAACAATTTGGAGATTTAAATACATGGCACAGGAACATTTGTCTTACAAGGGCTCCTCCCTCCGTAATAATAATTTGAATGATGAGAAAATATTTCTTTTAAAACTGTAAGCCTATAAAAAGTGGATTTATTAACTTTAAAACTATTTTGACATGTTATGAATATGAAATTTTGGTTCCTACTTGGTTACTTTTTACAGTGTAATTTCGCGAGTTTTCTTTTACATTTTTTTTTCATTGCAGGTCATTTCAAATATTTTCTTATGTTTCATGAAAATAGGCTGGAGAGTGTGTATAATTTACAAAGTCTTACAATAGACACTTATAAATACGAAGTTTGAAGACTTCTTAACTTTTTTCGGTGTCATTTCTCTTATAGTTTTATTTTGATTTTTTCTTCATTACAGTTTATTTCAAGCATTTTTTTTATATAAAAATTTCGTGGTAATCGTAATTGGAAATTCAAATGAACGGGATTCGAATTTGAAACAGGAGTCCCTGGTTATTATCGTACAACAAATTCCACAGCCCTGCTTCATCAAAGTTCAAGCATTATTGTGTAGGTTCATCCTTAGCACAATTTGAATCCTGTAATTTCTACTTTAATTAAAATAATTTAAAAGGACAAATCTATTTATTGACCAGCATAATTAATTTATTTTATAGTTCGTCAGAGATATCCAAATATGTTCCGTATGTAATCCGTAAGCAAAAACATATTTTGAATGTTTATTAGACTCATTTATTATTATTATACTGTTCAAAGTTGTTGGTATCTCCATGTCCTTTCAAATGAAAATAAGCTGACTGACTTTTAATTGTTTCATATAGATGGAATTTAAACCTATATTTAAAAAAATTCTCCTTCATTTCAATTTATTCCCAAGTTGGAAAAAGAAATTTGAAGGAATCTCAAAAATCTGTAGACCAATTTCCCTACTTAACTAATCAAAGTTTTTCAATAATTTTTTCTAGTAAGGTTAACTTAGTTTGATTCTTGAAAATGTTTGAAAACTTATTTTTTTAAAAACTAGTTCTCAATGCAAGTTCAATATAACAATTTTCTTTGAATATAACATTTTCAATTCAGTCTGTGTCCTCAGCCTTAAAGAAATTCTCCACAATACTTCTCAGATTTTAATTTTGTTTGTTTATGTGAACCGGCTCGTAAAATGTCACTATTGTGGGCGTATGAGGACAGTTGATAAGTATAGGTACATCGAGTTCATTCCTTTAGAATTCGCTTCTCACTACTATTTCACTACCGAACACTGCCAAAGTGGTTACTTTGATAATGCAAAGGTTTCAGTAAAAACCGCTGATCTACCGAATAGGAGTTTTTATAGTCTATCTTGCGCTCGCGCGCACACTACACACACATCTTTAAATGATCAATCTTCTCTTCCTCTTTCTCAATGTGGAAGTCGCATTTTCACATTTTACTACTACTACTACTACTACTAATAATAATAATAATAATAATAATAATTGAAAAGTTCGTATCTCACTAGCACTGCCCCATTGTAGGAGAAGAGTTCTAGCTAGAAAGTTGTTTCCTAGGATCCGCAAGAGACTGTGAATCGAACCTTGAACCTTCACCGCTCAAGAATCCCTCTGCAAAAAATTCCGATTTTAATTTTTTTTTTGTGTGTGTGTGTGTGTGATGAGACGAAACGGAATCGGCAATTCTCGAATCGGAATCGGAAAAGAAATATATGTTATAATCGAAAATTATTTTGTCATACGACGATGAATAGAAATCGGAAATTTTGCTGTATAAGTAAGTATACGACGAATCGGCATCGAGACTATGAAGAATGGAAAGTTTTCTTGGAATCGGCGTGGGAATTATTATTATTATTATTATTATTATTTTTTTGAATCGTAAATTGTTTTATAGGGCGATTATTTATTTGGAAAGAATCGGAATAGGAATCTGAAAGGAAATTTGTTAGAATTGAAATCGGGATTTATTTATTTTTTTTATCATCGAGAACTGGGGGAAAAAAAACGATATTTTTTTTGTTTTTTTTTAATCCGATTCCGAAATAATTTTTATTAGTAGATGTTATAGAATTTAAATTGTGCTGAAGGTGAAACCATTCATTTACAGACACAAAATTAAATACTTACTCCCTTATATTATATCTCTTATATATTATATATATATATATATATATATATATATATATATATATATATATATATATATATATATATATATATATATATATATATATATATATATAATATATATATTCTTGATATATAATAATTATATATATATATTAGTATTATTATATTGATATACATTACAATATATATATCTACTATATATATATATATATATATATATATATATATATTCTTGAGTTTGTGTAAGGACTCACCACGGCACCCACAGTAGTGGCCAAGATGGGTTGGAAATTAAACTCTGTGAGTGAGTCTTAACAAAATGCTATTAGTTGTATGTAAAAAAAAAATAATAATATAAAAAAAAGAAGGTAGCTAAGCCCTAACAAAATTTTATTAATACATATATGTCATAAAAAAATAAAAATAAAAATAAAAAATTCTATTAATATGGCATAAAAAAAATAAAGAAAAATAATTATTAAATATCATACAGGATATTAAATTCCTGAAGAAGCGAAAATATGGCGCTACTATTGAAGTGGGACGATTCGAACAAGACATTGGATAGACTTTTAGAAGTTTTGGACCATAGCATGTTGGTAAATGGCAATGTCGGATGGAGTCCAGTTTTGAGGACAATCAGTGAAGACGTGGTAACAGATTGTGGGGTGTGGTAACGGCAAAATTTGCAGGCAGGAGGAGGAGGATTCTGTGACCTGTAGTGGCTGTGCTTAAAATTGGTGTAGGGAAGGCGAGCGAGGATCACCTGTAAGCGATTTCGTTGGCGAGAGTTAGGCCACCCACCAATGTTCGACTTTATATTTCTAAGTATCTCCCCTTTCCTGATTACTCGAGTAACACTCGTGCCAGTAAGACCGGAAGCCCTGTCTGATAACAGGAAATTAATCAGTTGATTGAAGGCGACGCGACCTTGTTGATTGGCGTCCGGAAGGTACCTAGAACAACTATGCCAGTCATCCCTACCTGGGAGGTGGTCAAACATAGTGTAATTTGTTTCTTGCGAAAGGGGAACAGCCGTAGAAACTGTTGTACAGCGGACACCTTTGTGTTTTTAGAGTAGAGGGCTTTGAGCGCCTGGAGGGCGCTGAATGAATCAGAATAATTGACAAGAATGCTCTTTGTTGAGGAATAAAATTCGAGAAGGGCAATCGTTATAGTCATTAGTTCTGCAGTAAAATTGGACCATGAGAAGATGTGGGACCTCGGAATAGATAGCAGACGCGACCACACCATCCCCTGTTTTAGAGCGGTCAGTAAACACTGCAGAGTGAGCCAAGAATGATGCCTTTAACAAGGCGGCGAGGTGGCTGGATTTGGAGAGAGAGAGGTCAGGACTCGACAGATGGTGGAAACAGACGATAGTCAAAGTGTATATGCTTCATTGTAAGAGAAAAGCAGCACCTTTTTCAAAGGGATGTTGAGGAAGTTAAGGATATTACAAACTGTGTTTTCAGATGGCCAGTAATGAGGATTCTGAGGTACCTCTAACAGAATCGGTGTCAGGGCAGACGGTATTGGGATTTGAATGACAACTTATGTACACGATTTATTCGTTTCGCAGAGAGAGCGGCATCACATTGCTTTTAACTAAGAGACTCACCCGGTGGGGACGATTGGAAGACTCCTGTGAAGATACGGATTGCCTCATTTTGGATGGGATCTGACAGGTGCAGTATAGTTGGAGGGAGACCTGACATACTCTACGCAGCCACAGTCTAACTTCGATCGAATTAGGGTGACGTGATGTGAAAGGTACTTGTGATCAACGTCCTTGGATTTTGAGGTGAGATGATGTAATATATCAAGAGCACGATAACAAATCGTTTTCATGTGCTTGATGTGCGGTGTGTATTCTGGTGGTCATCCAGTATGAGGCCTAGAAATCTGACCAGTAAAGTAACAAGAATGGCAAACCATTTAAGATTATTTTCGCGTGAAGAAGGTGGCAGGTTCTTCTACTCCCTTTTCCCCCGAAATAATTGCACTGCTGAGGTTTTGGCGGGTGAGAAGTGGAAACCATGGCAGTTACTCCATTGTGAAATGTTCTCAATGACTAGTTGAAGTTGACATTCAAAAGATGATAGCCTGGCACTGGCAATATTCAAGGCCAGGTCATCAACATATAGGGAAGACATAACCGTAGTAAGAACGTCATTGAATCCAAGAGCAAATAATAATACACTAAGGGTACTTCCCTGCGGAACACCTTTATCCAGAATAAAGTGGTGTTATAAAATAGATGAGCATCGCACCTGTATGGATCTATATATCTAACAGAAGGCATTGTATAAAGAGGAACTTTCCCTCGGAAACTGAGCTTGTAAAGTTTAAGGAGGACCGCAGTTCTCCACGTGTCTCATAAAATTTTTCAAGGTAAAAAAGAACCAAGAACAACCCCACCAATTGAGAAACCTTTCCAAATGACATGGTTCTATCTTAGCAAGGGATCCGTTGTCGAACGATTTTTGTGGAAGCTAAACAGGAAGTGTGAAAATGCCTGGCGCGTCTCTAGAACAGGTAAAGGAGGCCTGCAACAATTTGCTCCATTATTTTTGCACAAGTATGACGTCAGCGAAATTAGTCTTTGGTTGTCCATCAATTTTGGATCTTTCTTAAGTTTAGGAATAAGGATTACAAAAACTGTTGTTCTAACAGATGGGAAAGAGGATTCGATAAAGATTGTTACACAGATCCAGCAGGAACGCTGATGTAGATGGGTGGATGTGACAGAGCATTATATACGAGATGGTCTTTGCTATTCGCTAGTTCAATTTGATACTCTTTACGCGTATAATAACGTTTATATTTATGATCTCCCCGTTTAGCTATTGAAAGGTCTGGCGGTACTTTAATTCTTAATTTTCAAACATTTCAAAATATCGGGAAGATCTCGAGTGGCTAGCAAAGCTATAGGCTGATACATCTGCAGTTTTTGAATGATTTCAAGATATCGGGAAGATCTCGAGTGGCTAGCAAAGCTGTAGACTAATGCATCTGCAACTGCTGCTGAAGCAGAAATCATTGTCGTACAAATAATCGAAGCGGGACCATGTAAAGCGATCCATATGAGAGTGGGAGGAGGAAGTGATATCTATACAGGTGGAGGTGTTTATCTAAACGTTCATAGGTAGGGAAGGGAGTCCAGTGTTCAGTCATCCCAGGGAAAAATGGGTTAGGAGAATGACTAGTAACTTAGCTTTGGGCGAGGACCCATAGGGGGATGAAGAAGGTTGAAATCACTTAAAATGACCGGGAAAGGGGAGCAGCTAGAAAAGGCCGACTAAGTTGGCATTAGTGAACTTCTGCTGGGAGTCAAGTAGATCGAACAGACTGTGAAATCGTGTGCAGATGGATTCGTACTGCCAGTGCGTGAAGTCTAGTTCGAAGAGGGACCGGAGTATAGAGGGCAGACTTATTAATGAGAATTCCTGCACCTTCCCTTTTGTTATCACCTCTTTCTATAGATGTTAGTGGCGACTTGTTTTCCAATGGTTGAAAGAGGTCGCGATAGCATAGTTGAAGTTCCTGCTAACATATACACTTTGGTGTGCATAAATTTATCAGTTGAACAAGTTTTTCAAAATTCGAGTAGTAGCCACGACAATTCCATTGATGGAAGGTGAAAATGCTTTGTTGTTATGAGTACTGTAAATATTATCTTTTTGACACTATTGTCTCTACGTGACTAGTTGCATTGTCAGAAGAAGAATCGGTTGGGCAGGAGAGGCTGAGGCATGGGCTCTGACGGGGAGGAGCTATAAATCCAGGTGGTAAGGAATAGTTGTACAACAGTGACTTTGGTTGTACAATTGGTTTGGGGGCGGGAGAGTTTTCTGAGGTATTTGGTGGAGTGACTTCGCTATGAATGAACACAAAGCAAGTTAGTTCGACCAAATCCATATATTATTGTGTGGACGCAGTTGGTCGCTTGATTAGCAATCAGAATGCTCATAAGTAGAAGTGTGAACAATGTTAGTTTCCACCGAGCAAGCAGATTCAGAACGGGTATTCTATCAGATAACAGGCTTCCACTTAACAGACACCCCGCCATACTAGGCTTAACTTTCGACCAATACATGACATTCACCCCCCCCTCCCCCACATAAACTATCACCTCTAGACTAGAACCATACATAAATTGAACGTGATGAAAACACTAAAGGGAACAAATTTTGGTCAAGCCAAAAAGATCCTAACAGTAGTATATAGCCAATACCTCCTTCCATTCTTAAACTATGCATTACCAGCCTGGGTACACGTATTATCACAGACCAATATACAAAAAACTTGCCGTACAAAAAAAAAAAAAGCTCAGAATAATATATATATTCCTTCCACACCTATCCACCACTTACTAACCGAAACAAAAATCCTTCCCATCTAGACATGTTAGGTTGCCTACTTTATAGTAAATAACATTTACCACACCACCTCTTTATCAAACACTACAGCAGCCCCCTGCACCAAGAAGGAATAAAATTACACCAGCTATACTAATCTGATATATACAACCCCCTCCCCCCCTACCGCCTTCAGACATTCCCCATTATCAAACACATCAATACTCAACACAAAGGACGATCTCCGCATACCCTAATAACACCATACTCCAAGCATGCCCCCCTGAAACATAGCCAGCAGAACCAGAGTAATGCTATCTCGTTTCCCCTTTGGGCACGTGCCCATCCCATCCTTTGAGGAATATAAATATAAAATTCATAACTCACCCCTTCTCAAACTGTAAGAGATGTTCATCCCCGACGAAT
>JABUQX010014179.1:32500-45000 GCA_015478945.1 Trachelipus rathkii
AGAGAGAGAGAGAGAGAGAGAGAGAGAGAGAGAGAGAGAGAGAGAGAGAGATGTCAATGTTCCAATGTGCAGTCCTAACCATCACTCTTAATCTTTCATTAATATTTAGTTTTAAAAATAAATAATAATAAAAAAGTTAAATGGAAAAGGATGATGAACTTTGGAAGATGAAAGGAATAAGTAATTGGACAATCATTGGTGGTTTTTCAGGCATCCACTTAAAACATATTTTGCTTATTTATTTATTTTTTTTCAAAGAGAAAAGAAAATGAGTGAGCTTCTTTGCATCAAATTTTATGAATGGGTCCTCCTCAACTGTTTAAATGAAGAGATGGTTCGTCTCTTATCTTGAAATAAAGACCAGCAGTGGCTTCTGCTATTTACCATAAAATTGAAAAGGGTTCTATTTATTGTATAGGGACTATTAGTTATTTGTATTTGAATGTGTTGTAGTTTATCACAACACTACTACATTATTATTACTTTACATATTCTGATGATTGTATGTTGTGTATCTTTTAACCTCTTGATTATTATTCCCCTTTTTCTTTCTCAAATAATTAAGAAAAGCTTCACAAATAACTGATAAGAAATTTATATTATTTTGTTCAGCTTCTCCGCCTCCGCCTCAGCACAATTATCAGAAGAACGACAGAAATTCGCGCCAACATGAGAAAATGAGGAACAAATTTTATCAACGTCATCAACAACCTCCCTTACACCACCACCATCACCACTACCAACTACAGCAGCAGCAGCAACAACAACAGCAACAACAACAACACCACCAGCAACATCAACAGCAACTTCACTTAAAAATGCACGGCAGTAATCCTATTCATAACACTCCACCATTATCTCCCAAGAAAGGTACAGTAATTTCCCCAAGCTTTTACATTCTTTTACTTATAGGTCATTTATTGATTTTGAAACTTTGCAAAGAATTTTAATTAGATTCTTTAATGATATAAAGATTTTGGGCTGAAATTAAATAGATTATGTATTTCGATGATTGTAAATAAGTATTGAAACTTTTTTTTTTTTTTTACCAAAAAATTTATAAATAAGATTGGGTTTTAATGAGCTTAGCAAAGAATTGAAAGTGAACAATATTGAAATGGACTTTATGACATCACTTCTATTTTTATTGCAGAAACTGTATTGCTTCGTAAACCAGATGAAGAGGCTCTGAATGGAGAGATGTCTGCCGAAAGTACTCATCAGGTTCGGCTTCAAGAGCTGCTCTCTACAATAAAACCCGAGGTAAGAGGAGGAGGAGGTTGCGGTAATCTGAAACTACAATAATAAAAGACTTAAGTTAATAATCTGCATGTTAATCAATTATATACAATCCATGTTATATAGGTTCTTTATTTTATGAAAATTTTACTTTTCAAATTGCTTCAAGAGGAAACCTAAGTTTTATAACCTGTAATATTTATGTTGTTGTTGTTCAGGTTACAGGTATAGGACCGTATTGCGCAGATGTTCATTGGACAATACCTGACCTTAGCAGTCTTCCCTCGGAAAAAGGCATTACTGAATCGAGTTTACAATTCGAGGTCTTCCTAAATGGCTGCTCCTATGACAAAGTAACTGATAATAACCTGGCTTTGACCAACCTCAGGCCTGGAACTGAATACAAGTTGTAGTAAGTTTACCCATATTTAGAGGGTGTGTGTGTATGTGTGTTTGTTTTTTGTTTTTTATGTAAACTTTACAATTTCTTTTTATAAACATGGATAAATAATTTCATGTGATGGATAATTAACAATTCCTTATGTTCAATGTTAATTCTATTATTGTCAACTTTTGTTAATTATCTTTAGATGACATTAGATTTCAAAGCTCTGAGTTATTATGGCCAGAATTTCTAGACTCATATTTAGATAAGTTTATACATAGTCCTATTAAATTTGCCAGTTTTGAGAAGGGCTAAAGAGCCGGAGCAGGGTGGAACCAGACTCGGTTATAATATATATATATATATATATATAATATAATAATATATATATAATCATATATCATATACTATAATATATATATATATATACTCACACGCCATATATATATATATATTATATATATATTATATAAATATATAATTGGTTCAGAGGCGAAGCTGGAGTCTTAGTTATCAGCTTGGCAGCCCTGGTCGTAAGTTGCAATATTTTGAAAACTTTTTAAAATAAATTTCGTCCATTTTACAGCATCGTATGCTTTTGTAGTGGAATAAGGGCATATCAAACCACAAAGCAGAGCTTTTCAACGAAATCAACAGTGCCAGATCCTCCTCAACTCCAAGGCTGGTCGAAGAAGGAAAACAGTCTCCTGCTTTATAAAGTAAGTACTAATAGGTCTTTCTCCTCCTCTACTCTTGGATATTCTGATTCATTAAATTTATTTTTTTCCTTCTTTAAAATTATGCAGGATCCGTGTCTGAATAAATCCTAGTTCACCTTCTTATAAAAATTTAATAAATTACTGTACCAGATGTTTTTTAGCATATAATAATAATAATAATAATTTAAATTTTAAATTGATGGGAAATGTATATGCAGGTATCGTGGACAAATTAATATAAACTTAAATCAGGATAATAGATGCAGTATAAAAGTAAGTTATACCTATATATATATATATATATATATATATTATATATATATATGATATATATAGATATTATATATATATATATTATAAATATATGTATATATATATATATATATTATATATATATTTATATATATAATACTATATAACTATATATTAGCTTTAAGCAAATTAATATGAAATAAAATAATCTAACATGTATTCTAGAAATTAATTAATATTTGCTTTTCCTCGTAATCCTTTCAATTTGAAAAATAGGAAATTGCAATACAGCTACATCAAACTGCATCAAAGATTGTTGAAATGTAATTGGATTCTCCGAGGAAGCTTCCTTATATCCATTAATTTATATCTATTTGTTTGTTTTTTTCCGGAAATATCCTCGACGATAATAATGTCAACGCTCTATGGTGCTGATTGTGCACTTTGATTTTCCATTCCAAATTTTAAGTTTAAATTTTTAAGTTAACAAAACCAATTGTATCGTCTTTTCTCAATATGTTCTCTAAATAATTCCTCTCAAGTAATCTCAGAGATGGCTTTTCCTAATTGTATTTGTGGAGACTTACGTTCATGCTTTTGACTGATTATTTTTTTTTCAATCTCATTTTTTTTTCTTCAAGTGAATTCCTCTACCATCCTTCTCAGATCTTTAATGTATTATATTAGATACATACATTAACATTATTAAATAAATTATATCTTAAATCTAAAAATTCATATATTTATTCACTTATTAATTATATATATTATCTTATATATTAATCTAATTAAATTATAATTACATTATAATTCATATATACAATAAGTGTCTTCGGAACATGTGTTACTGGTATATAATCTTATTATATATTCATATTTGGATTATTAAATTAATTGATTATTATCTATATATTTACTATATTTCTATTATATTTTTTTATTTTTCGTTGCTAGTCAATTGTCTAATATATTTATTAGTATTATTAATGTACAATACCCGTCTAAAATCATATTATTATTATTTGTGTCATTATTATTGTTATTAGTATTTCTTATAAATCATTAATTTTTTTCTTGCTGTCATTGTTTTTTCTTTCTTTTTTTGTATTTTATGTATCCCGTTCATATTACCTGTCCCTTCTCCTTTTCCTGTACGTACTACCCTATGTATTCCTTCTTTTTTATCTGAGTCGCCCAAGTTTCCTCATGAATCCTGGTAGCTATCGTGCTGCTGTTTCTGTGCGTATCTTGTGCCCATCTTAACCTTCCCTCTTGGGGTGAGGGTACAGGTCAAAATCCGGTTTTTCTAGCCTTTCTCCGAGCCACCTCACCTATTGTAGGGAACCCAAACCTTGACTAACCACCTAGGAGGCTGTCCTTCACTTGGGTGTATAATCTTTGGCTTCACGTCTTATCCGTGTGTTGCACGACTATTATTTTGTCATCTTAGGGGTGCTTTTTCGAGACCACGTCCACGGCCAACCCTATGGGATGGGTTTTCGCGGGAGAAGGTTTATAGCTCTGGACGTGTGATGGGCATAGTTTCCGCAGTTACGTTCTCAGGACGTTTATTTATATTCAGCATTGGTTTTATTTTATTTGTGCTCACCTATTGAGGTGTAGTTGTTCTGGGAGTATTTGTTTTTTATGACGAAATCAAAAAAAAAAAGGTGAAGCTCACAATGTTTTGGTCCCAACCCGACCTCTCCTTGATCATCTCAGGACAAGGGACCAATAGGGGCTTTGACGCCCTTGTCGATAAAAAATGTGTATCTCCCTCCGGCTACAGAAGCCCTGAAACTTTCATGCAGATCAGATAACCAGAAAAGTTATCGCAATGTTTTATTTTTCAGAACCCAAAAAGATTGGGTTTGAAATTCAATCATTTCTGAGATCTGGCTTCAAAATTCAAAAAAATTCAAAAAAAAATTCAAAATTCAAAAAAAGGGCTTCAGCCATTTTTTTTATGTAGTAGACCGTTCTTCGTGTAGCTAGTTCAAGTTTCAGGTCATTTCGACACAAATTGTAGGAGAGGAATTCCTTTTTGTAAAAATCATAGTTTTTAAAAAATAAAAATACAAGGCATACCAATATAGACAGAAAAATAACATAAATCGACTTTTTAGGGGTCAGAGAAAGCTGCAGTTTGCTTTTTATTTGGTTAAAATTAGCTGAAAATTGTTAGAAAATTATGGCAATTTTCGGTTGGTGCTAAAACTGAATAGCCCTGTAACCAAAATCGAACCCAGCCCTTGACATCTTCCTAACGCCTGTTGCAGTTTCCCAGTTTTTCCAGATTTTTGGGCTGCTGAGGCTAGCATTACTAGTTCACAGCTGTTATACCTTACTCTTATGAAAACTACAGCGAACCGTGGTTACATCCACCCCCATATATATATGTACAAAGATGTGGTTACTGTCACTGTCGAAGTCTGACCAAGTTTCCCTTCTCCATGCCGTCTTCTTTTCCTACCAGGCAAGTCATGCTAACTCGATAGCTGTCTTTACTGATGACTCCAAAACAAAATACAGTGTGGCAGCATTGGTTATATTTCCTGACTGCACTTTGTCCAATCTCCTTCCTTCATGTTCATCTATTTTTATGGCAGAGCTAGTGGCTCGGCTTCTTGCAATTTCTAGTGTTCTCTTCCTGAACGGAGCCGACCATGTCACCATTCATTCGGATTCTCAGAGCGCACTTCTCGCAATTCGCAAAGCTATTCTAGGATTCCTTGGCCCTTGGTTTTCATCATTCAACGTTTCCTGTGAAGATTCCATACCCAATGGAAAATTTCCCAGTTCTTTTGGGTTCCCTCTTACGTAGGGGTTGCGGGAATGAGCGAGCTGATGGGGCAGCAGTTAAGGCGGCGGGTACCACCCCCGAGAATTCCGAATGGAATTTCTCCCCGCAACTGTCCATTCCCTCATCAAAAGTGGCTTCATGACCTGCTGGCATGACTGCTGAAGTGAAGATCTGCGGGGTGCTAAACTCCGTTAGTTGAAACTCCTCATAAAAAGTTGGTCTCTTCCTGTTCGCTTGTGCCGACAACGGGATGTGATACTGACACGACTCTGAATCGGCCACTAATTTGATGCATGGTTACCTAATGTCGAGGGAAAATCCCTTATCTTGTCCATTTTTCCAAACCCATACACTTTTGTCTATCCACCATCTCTTGATTGACTGCCCCAGCATTAGCGACACGTACTAGGTACTTTCCTACTCTAAGCTACATTCCCTATGGAGATCGGCTTTCCTATATTCTAGTTGAATCTCCGCACTTTCGTTCGGACGTAATTTTTGCGTCTTACCGGAACTAAATTTGCTCTGTACGATGTAACTAGTCTATATTGACATTCCATTTTGTCATGTCTAGAGCCAGAGCCTAGTGTTGGTTTCACACTAGTATATAGCCGTTTTGCAGTGCGGAGTGCCTGAACCTGTACAGGAACTCAAAATAAATAAATAAATAGATGAATCAAATAAGCGTAGGTTTTTATCCAGCAAAAAGAGAGAGGATGTTATCTTGATCAAATCGGGGAGTATTTATTTTTTCTCTAATTCCAAGATAAGGTAAAAATTCTATAAGGTTTTGAGAGCCAGTAGTATCAAATTCATAGCGGGAGTGCTTATGATACTTGTTAGATCTAAAGAGTGCTTCTTAAATTAATCCCCCTCATATTGTAGAGGAAATTGAATGGATTGAGGCAACTTTCAAAATAAATTCTTGGAACATTTGACAAGTTTCGCCTTTACTTCTTTCTACTTTAACCATTCAAATGTGTAACTGGCTAAAGTCGAAAGAAGCTGAGGAAAGTCTTCTTAAGTGTTAGAGTACCTATTTAGAGGCAGCTTTTTCAAAATATTTACTCCCAACATTTGAGAAGATTTTCCTCTGCTTCTTTAATCATTTACATATTAGATTTTTTTGATTTAAGTGTCTAGTCAGTTGGTGTCTTCACTCCATTTATTTGAAAAGTTAGCCTGTTAATAATTTTAATGTGCATTTTTAATTCTTAAAAAATTTCTTCTTGAATTTGCAGATGGAACGCTCCCAAAGAAAATGGCGCCAAAATTCTTCATTACTCACTGGAAATGAAAGGCGGACATCTTAACACTTGGACGGAAATATATAGGAATAAGAACAAGGAGTATTTAATTACAAAATTGAAACCTCAAACATCATACAGGTTTAGGTTTTTAGCCAGCAATGAAGTTGGAAACAGCGAATACAGTCCTGAAATCATAGCCACTACTGTTGGATTGGCTCCGACCCAACCTAATCCACCATGTCTGGAGGAGACAACAGTAAGTTCTCTCAAGTTGTCATGGCAACAGAGGTCATCGGACGAAAGTTTCTCACTGGAAATGGATGACACGTACAACGAGTACGGCTTTATGCCAGTTTTCAGTGGATCAGAAACTTCGTTTACGTGCCACAACTTAAGGAGGAATTCAGACTACAGATTTAGGCTCAGCACTCAGAATGTAAATGGAAAGTCTCCGTATTCGGAGATAGCGTGTTATCGGACGCTGCCTGACATTCCTCAACCCCCTTCGGTCCCAATGATGAAAGGGAAACACTTGTCCGACCGGTTGTGCCTCACTTGGTCTCCCCCGAGGGACCACGGGGGAACCCCTGTTTCAAATTACCTACTTCAGATCGATAAAGGGAGTGGTTTTGAAACTATTTATTATGGCCCAGTTCTGGAGTGTGAAGTAACGTCATTATCCCCCGGTTCCACGTACCGTTTTCGTTGCTTGGCTGAAAGTATTGGAGGCAAGAGTAAGTGGAGTGCTGAAGCGCTGCTCACCACCAAACCTGTTGTCCCTGGGCAATGTAAACCACCTCGCTTGTTGGGAAAACCAAAAGCCCATACTCTACAACTAAAATGGGGTTAGTATCATGCCAGCAACATTATTACTATATATATATATATATATATATATATATTATTATATATATTATATAATATATAATATATATATATATATATATATATATATATATATATATATATATATATATATATATATATATATATATATATATAATATAAAATAATCATCATTATCATCACCCACCCACCTTCTCTTCCCAAGACTCGGTATAAGATGCGTAGCATGCACAGGAAACAGATAAGTAGTAGAAGAATATGATGCAAGTCTAAAAGAAAGCCCAGCCTTACCGCCCCCTTTATACCTTTAGTGAGAACTCAGCCGCAGTCAGAAAAATCCACCCCTAGAGCTTCACGGAAACCGCGACGGACCTTCACTATGGCATCTCGTCAATATAGGGTTAATCCCTTGGCCCAGGTTGGCCACAACCTTACCCCCTCACATAACCCTGCCAATCACTCCTATTAGGCACCTTTCTTCTCGCCTCTGCCAAACTAGCATTCCTCTCCTCCAGGCTTTCCTTTACTGACTTAATCCACTTTTTCTTCGGTCTCAAAGATTGTTGATTCCCAGCATACTCGCCATTATACATCCGCTTAACCAACCGACTATCATTCATCCTTTCCACATGACCAAACCTTCTCAATGTACTTTCATTTATTCTCTCATTTACTCCTTTCTTCACACCACACCTTAATGCGTCCATTTCTCATTTTATCAATTCTCACACCTAACACCCCCCCAAGATTGTCCATCTGAACACATTGTACTTTAGATCTATGCCTCTTCTTACAGACCTTAGTTTCACTACTATACATTAACACAGGTAGCAACATACCCTCATGTAAGACCCTAGCGCACTCAAGGCTTAGCCACTTTACATCCATCAAGGATTTAATTGCTCCAGACCCCTTCCTACCATTCGCAACTTTTCTACTACACACTGTATCATCCGACCCCTTTTCATCCAACATTTTTCCTAAGTATTTAAACTCAGACACTTGTTCCGGTTGCTCACCATCTAGCATAACTTCACACCGAGGACTATCCTCACTCACAACCATAACCTTACTCTTATCTACATTTACTTTCAAACCCCTCCTTTTACACACCCTGCTAAATCCCTTTACCAATCCACTCAAACTCTCTTCAGATTCCCACACAAAACCAAATCATCCTCATATAATAGGTAGGGCACCCTCCACTCTCTTCCATTCTCCATTATTCTAACACCTTCCCTGCCACCCGACCTATAATTCTTTCATTAACCCCATCCATATACAAATTGAATAACCAAGGAGACATAACAAATCCCTGCCTCACTCCGCTATTAATATTAAACCAATCACTTTCAACTGCATTAATTATTACACACGCTTCTCTATCGTCATACATACTTTTGTTTCAATTCAGAAGCCTACCACCAACACCATATATCACTAACACCTGCCATAGAGCTTCCCTATTAATCCTATCATTCGCCTGTTGCAGATCCATAAAACCTAAATACAATTTACTCTTCTTCTCTCTCATTTTCTCAATCATTTGTTTCAATGTAAATGATTACCCTTCAATGATTATCCCTTTTTAAGTCGATTACCAATATTCGTCATGTAATGGAGGTATTTTGTCTTTTAGTTTCTCTTCTAATTATTTGTGTGATTAGATAATTAATAGAAGTTAATTTAGGGTTTCTTTTGCAGGTTATCCAGATTACGAGGGCGGAGCGTCAGTGACAGAATTCCAAATGGATATGATAACTCCGGACACTGAGAGACGACAAGTTTATTGCGGTCGGGATTTAGAATGTACTGTGGCCAGGTAATTCGAACACTGTGAGCTTTTCTATCTTATATCATATTTGTTCATTTTGGGAGAGAGAGAGTTATTGAATATTAATTCGTATGATTCACGTGTAAAATATATGTAAATTTCATCTTTACTGATTTATTGTTTTTAAAAAAAAAACTATTTTTTAACCTTCAATTATTGCTTCAAAAGTTGGTTTATCTGGTACTGTAATTTCTTGTTTGTCTTCTATAGGCTTTAAATGTATTATTTTTATTATTACTATTAACCTCATTTTCCAACTTCCCCATCAGTTTGCTCCCAGGTCGTGCTTATATGTTCCTCTTGAGAGCCTCGAATAGGATAGGTCCTGGAACTTGGTCTGAACCGTATGAGGTGGTTAGTGGGGCTGGACCACCCGATGTCCCCAAACCTCCACATTTAGCATGTAAAGGACCCCACGTTGTTGTGGTGTCATGGGACGAACCTATTAATAATGGAGCCAGCGTTGAACAGTATATTGTGAATATGGCCGAGGTAAACCATTATTATTATTATTATTATTATTATTATTATTATTATTATTATTATTATTATTATTTGAAATATGGAGAATAAGATGAAACTATCGTAGAATAATGATCATAGGGATGCGTGAATAATGACTAGGGATGGTATTTTGTTGACTGGTGAAGTGGATGTGAGGATAGTGTGGAGGGAACACTTCAAAATCAAAATCTGCATAACATTGGCAGTAATGAAGAGGTTACAGTGAATGTGTGTGGTTTTGATGGTGTAAGAAGAGACTGGTATTTTGGGGTATTTTGTCTGAAGAAAACAAGTATAAAAGAGAAATGGGTAAAATGCGCAGGTATAGATGGGAATTAATTGTGAAATGATCAAGAAAGGAGGCGAGTTGTGAAACAAAGTGTTTTATGGTAGGTATAATTCCGAGGGATTGGACGAGAACGGTAATTGATGAACCTCCATTTACTTATATATTAGGGGTGAGGAGGTAAGAGCAGAATAGGTTAATACGAGTAGGTAAATATAGTTTATTTTATGACAGTGCTATAGGCAGATATAATGTACTGAGTAATATAACAACTTAAATTGGTATCAGAAAGGAGTGCTAGCTTCGCATGTTACAGGAAGAGGCTAGCATTAATTGAGCTGAGAGAAATGAAGTGTACAATAAGAAGATGAAAAGTTTGGCCTTGGGACGAAGGTGTATGCCTAGTGAGGAATAAAATGATTTGAATTCGAAGATCCTACGGCAATCGATGTCATGTACTGAAATTCGAGAATTATTAACGTCCTTTATGATAGACACATGCATTATTGGTGAAGAAGTAGCATTTAGAAGTGGTAGAGGATGTGTAGATTAAATCTACAAACAAATGAGAGATGAGCAGAATAAATTGTATTTAGGTTTTATGCACTTGCAATAGGCGTATGATAGGATTAATAGAGAAACTATGGCATGTGTTAGTGATATATGGTTTTGGTGGTAGGCTTCTGAATGGGATTAAAAGTAGTATATGTATGTGGATAGTAAAGCATGTGTAAGAATTGCTGGAGTTGAAACTGAATGATTTAATATTAATAGTGGCGTGTGGCAGGGATGTGTTATGCTTTCATGGCTAATTAATTTGTATATGGATGGGGTGATGAAAGAATTATAGGCAGGGGAAGGTATTAGACTAATGGAGAATGGAAAAGAGTGGAGGGTGCACTGCTTATTGTACGCTGATGATTTGGTTTTGTATGGTGAATTTGAGAGTATTGGCAGGGTGTGTAAAATGAGGGATTTGAAAGCAAGTGTAAATAAGAGTAAGGTCATGGTAGTGGGTAAGGAGAACCCGCGGTGTGAAGTCATGTTGAATAGTTAGCAATTGGAACAAATATCCGAGTTTAAATATTTAGGCTATTTGTTGGATGAAAAGGGAACGGATGATGCAGAGTGTAGTGGGAGAGTTGTGAATGGTTGTAAGGTGGCTGGTGCATTTAAATCCTTGGTGAATGTAAAGGGCCTAAGTCTTTAGTGCGCTACGGTTTTACATGAGGGTATGTTGTTACTGGTGTTAATGTATTGTAGTGAAACTATGATGTGTAATACGAGGTATAGATGTAAGAAGCAGTCTGTTTAGATGGATAATCTTGAGGGGAGATGTTAGGTATGTGAGGGGAGATGTTAGGTATGAGAAGAATAGACAAAATGAGGAATGAACGTGTCAAGGAGTTGTGTGGTATGAAAAAGTGCTTAAATGAGAGAATAAACTGGAGAGTATATTAAATTGGTTTGATCACATGGAAATGATGGATGATAGTCGACTGGTTAAGTGGTTGTATAGTGGTGAGTGTGCAGGGAATTGACCAGCTGGGAGAGCAAAGAAAAAGTGGGTTGAGTTGACAATAGAATGTCTGATGGAAAGGAATGTGAGTGTGGCAGGGGCTGGAAGAAATGTGCATAATAGGAGTGAATGACGGGGTTTTGTGAGGGGGTATGATTTTGTCATGGCCCAAATGATTAACTCTACATTGGCGAGATCCCACAGTGAGGGTTCGTCGATGTCTTGTTAAGCCCTAGGATGTTTTTTTTTTTTACTGCGACGAGCTCTCCATTAAAGGGAAGGGAAAAGTGGATTGAGTCATGTTCTTCTACTGACTTTTCTGTTTATGGCATATGTTGCCAATCTCACAACTATTCTGGGGAAAGGATTATTATTATTATTATTACTATTATTTTTATTATTATTTGAAATCTTATTAAATACTGTTAATTAAAGGGAGACTTTCTCTTAAGACCCTCTACTTTTTGAAAGCAAAATCAAAAATTTCACATTTTTTTTTTTATTATCTAAATTATTAGAAAAATTCCTCCTGAACATCATGGTGTAATTGTTTTTTTAAAATTCTAATTGTTTTTTTTAGATACAGAAATTTATTTAGAGAGGTGTCATGTTCAAATATTTTTATTTTATTTATTATTATTATTATTATTATTATATTATTATTATTATTATTATTATTATTATTATTATTATTATTATTATTATTATTATTATTATTATTATTATTATTAACAACCTTTCACTTTGTTCCTAACACCTAAACTTTCCTCACTCTCATCGGTATAGTTCGGAAACCGGCAACTTTTTCCAAATACTAACTGGTTTGGTGAATAACCACTTTTATTCAACAGGCTATTCTTCGC
>JABUQX010014179.1:50000-57500 GCA_015478945.1 Trachelipus rathkii
ATTATTATTATTATTATTATTATTATTATTATTATTATTATCATTATTTACAGTATTATAACTTTTTTTCCTTTTCCACTATCAGATTTTACCAAATATACAGCGGTACAAACCACTCATATAAGGTTGGGAAACTGGAAGAGAATTCTACCTACAGGTTAAGGATATGTGCCTCCAATGAAGCAGGCCTTGGGCCTTTTTCTGAACCTGTCGAATTTACAACTACTAAAGCGCCTCCTCCTCCAATTAAAGGTAATGTAATACATTTATTTTTATTTTTCACAGAGGATGTACTACTGCAGTTTTGTGCGATTCTTTAGTGAAATTTAATCTACCAGGATTAGAATAATTTCCTTTGATGTTTTGAACATCTTGCTTGGTTCAAACTATGTAGTGGGACATTCTTTATCAAACCCCGATTGTTTAACCATGTGTTCCAAATTTCCACATAGTGTGGTTGATTTGTTGCTGACGTTATTCGGATAAGATATAGCTATATATGATTTCCTAAATTTTATATTTTGTCAACATTTTATTTTTCTTCGAGTTCTAGAATGAAATTATTTATGTATGTATTTATTTATTTTTAGCTCCTCGTATATCTGAACGAGATGACAAAAGCTATAATGTTGAATGGTGTGGCGTTCGATGTCCTGGAGAAGATCATATCATTTACAGACTGCAAGTTCTTCAGTCGGGGAAGGACCAGGATTACTCATTGGTAAGTCACTTAATTTCTCATTATTATTATTATTATTGATCTCTTATTTTATCAAATAGTATCAGTTGTGAGCTACCAAAATTTTATCAACCGGTTTTTTTTGCCTAGTCTTAAAGGTTAACTATTTATGCGAACCAGCATCATCACCACTGTAATAGTATCATTTGGGATGTAACCTCCCTTTCTCTTCTTTATAGGTCTATGTTGGGAGTGAGACCTCATACACATTAAAAGATTTAAAGCCACAGACTGGGTATTATGTGAGGGTTTGTGGAGTCCGAATGTGTGGTGATAAAGAAGTGGTTGCAGGCGCTTATTCTTCACCAACGTTGTTCAACACTCCCAAAGTTGAAGAAGTTGAAACACCTGTAGGACCAACTTGTACAGCAAAGGTAATCATTGTTTTTTATTATGTACTGTACTAAGTATTTATGTAGCATATTTCATTCATTATTAGAATGGGGTAGTAGTAGATCAGAACTTGGTAAAGAGATTTAGACGAAGTCAAACCCCAGAACCGTAAATTTTTTATAATCCATTTGCCCTGCTTTATATATAATATATATATATATATATAATATATATATATATATATATATATAATATATATATATATTATATATTATGTTATATATATATATATATATATATATATATATATATAGGACAAACCACGGCCCACAAGGAAGTGACCACACTCGGTTGAATAATCACCTCCTTGGGTGGGTCCTAGCTCATATATATTATAAATGTCATAAAAGACAATTTTTATGGCGAAATGAATATTTGGTCAAAAATAGATAAAAAGATGTTCTTACATTTTAAATAGTCCTAATATTGACTAACAAAATTTAATGTTGTAAAGAATATTCAGTTCTTGGAGATAATTGAAAAAAATTTACTACTAAAGTGGGAGGATTCAGATAAGATATGGGAAAACCTTTTAGAAGGTGTAATGGACCATAGGGTAGGAAAATGACGACGGCGAATGGGGTCCAGTTGAGGACAATTAGTGAAGATATGATGAACAGATTGATGGGTATGGCGACGGCATAATTTGCAGGTGGGAGGAGGGTCCCGTGAGATGTAGTGGCTGTGGGTGATACTGGTGTGACCAATACGCCTCGTGCAAGCGCTTTCGTCGGTGAGAGGAAGACCACTCACCAATGTTCGGCTTTATATTTCTTAAGTTTCTGGGCGAAACTTAAGAAATATAAAGCCACTGATCGCTCGTCCAGTATTTTTTTTTTTTTGCCAATAAGATTAGGGGACATGTCGGAGAGCAGAATAATTAAGTTGATGGGAGGCGACCTTATCGAATGGCATCTGGGAGGTACCTATAACAGCTCCAGAAAGATGAGGCAGCCATTCTGGCCTCTCTGTCGGCTATTTTATTGCCAGTTACCCCCCTACGTGAGAGGTGGTCCAACATATTGTAATTTGTTTCTTGCGAGAGTGGAGCAGCCAAAGAAATTGTGTTGTACACCGAATACCATTGTCTCTCTAGAATAGGGGGCTTTAAGTGCTTAGAGGGCGCTGAGCGAATCTGAATAAATGACGCGAGTTGTCTTGGTTAAGGGATAAAATTCGAGAGAGACCAATCATTATAGCCATTAATTCTGCTGTAAAAATTAAAGCATGATGAGGAAGGGTATTGGAAAGGTTGCGGTCAAGAAAGACAAAAGACGCACCCACACTGTTCCCTGTTTTAGAGCCATTAGTAAATATTGGAGTAAGTCCACCGTGACCTGCGGAGTGAGACAAGAATGATGCCTTTAACAAGGCAGATAGATGGCTAGATTTCGAGAGAGAGGTCAAGACCAGACAGATTGTGAGAACAGGGAATAGCCAAGGTGTGTACCCTTCATCAAAAGAGAACGGCAACACCTTTTGCAAAAGATAATGAGGAAGTTAAGGACGTTATAAACTGTGTTTGCAAATGACCAGTAATTAGAGTTCGGAGATTCTCGCGCAGAATCGGCGTCAGAGCAGATGGTGTTGGGGTTTGAAAGCGAAGATAACGAGCACATGATGTATTCCTTTCAAAGAGAGAGAGTGGCATCACATCGGATTCAACTTCAAGGCTCATCCGGGGGGACGATCCGAAGGCACCAGTGGAGATACGGATCGTCTCGTTTTGGATGGGATCTAGCAAGTGTAGTTGGACTACTACGCAGAATAGTCCAACTTGGATCGGATTAGGAATCTGTGGAGGCGCATATGGGACTTGTATCAGCACCCTAAGGTTTTGAGGCGAGATGACGTAATAAGTCAAGCACGCGATGACAATTCGTTTCCAGGAGCTTAATGTGCGGAACGTATGTTAGGTGATCGTCTAGAAAGAGTCATAAAAATTTGACTTGTGAGTTACAGGAATGGGTGAACTATATAAGGTTAGGTTCCCGGGAGGAAGGTGGCAGGTTCTTCGACTTCCGTTTTTTCTTAAATAGTGCTGCTGAAGTTTTGGTGGTCGAGAAATGGAAACCATTGGAGTTATCCCCACTGAAATATTCTCAATAGCTAGTTGAAGTTTCCTTTCAAGAAATTTCAGCCTCCTTGCACCGGCAATATATAGCACCTGGTCATCAACATAGAGAGAAAAATTGACCGTCTCAGGGATTAAAGTAACAACGTCATTGAATCCTAGAGCAAATAATAATACACTTAGTACACTGCCTTGCGGAACACCTTCATCCAGAGTAAAGTGACGTGATAGAACAGAAAAGCACCGAACCTGGATGCATCTGTTTGACATAAGGTATTTAATAAAGAGAGGGAGCTGTCCTCGGAAATCGACCGAGTGGAGTTGAAAGAGAAAACCAGTTCTCCACGTTGTGCCATAATCTTTTCAAAGTTAAAAAAAAACACCAAAAACCATCACACCAGTTGAGAAGGCTTCCCGGATGTCATGGTCCAGTTTTAACAAGGGATACGCGGTCTAACTATATTTTGCGGAAACTAAACTGGAAGTTTGGAAATGCCTGGCGACTCTCCAGAACAGGGAGAAGACGGCCTGAAGCCATTTTCTACATTAATTTGCAAGTATGACAGGTCAGCGAAATTGGTCTTTGGTTGTCCGCCAACTTCGGATCTTTCCCAGGTTTGGGGATAGGAATTACAAAAGCTGTAGTCCAAACAGATGGAAAAGAGCATTTGATCCAGATTCTGCTATATGGATATATCAAGAACGCTGATGCAGAAGGCTGAATATGGCGGAGAAAAATGTACGAAATCATGTCTGGGCCAAGGGCACCGTCTTTGCTATTCGCCAGTGCAGTTTGATACTCTACATGTGTTAAAAGACGGTTATAGTTATGATCTTCCTCTTTTCCTGTTGAAAAATCTGGTGGTGCAGTGTTAAATTTCAGCTTTTGAAAGGCTTTAGGATGGCGGGAAGAGCTCGAGTGGCTAGCAAAACTATAATGCATCTGCAACAGCTGCTGGAGCAGACATCATATAAGTTATATCAGTCCCATAACGGAGGAATGTGGGTGAAGAGTTGTTGGAACTGCGAGATATTTTCTGTGCAACTTTCCACAATGGAGAAAGGGAGTTGTGGATTTGACAGTCGAAGTATAAGTTCGAAAGTATTGTTTACGTGTTTGGTGATTAATTCGATGAGATCTTGCTGCAGCTGCTTTAAAAATAATCATTTGGGGTGGTGCGGGTTCTTTTGTATTACCTGTAGAGTTTTTTCTTCTCCCGGTTATCTTGTGCACGCTCATGGGACTACATAGAAGTTGCCGAAAGCCTACGTTCGGAAGATCGCGGGATGCAAACTTCCACCGCTGTGATGATAACTTGTTGGAAGAAATTAAAGGCATCATTCAATGGTTGGAAACCTCTTATTGAAGGGAGAAAGTGGAATAGCTGTAGCCTGATGAAAAGGAGCCCACTCCGCTCGGTCATAACGCCGGCTGGAATTGGGTTTGGTACAAGTTCATTTAAGGCTATTGGGTAATGGTCACTGCCCCATAAATAATCAAAGCGGGCCCAAGTAAAGCAATCCATAGCAGAATGGGAGCAAAAGGAAATCTCAATACTGGAAGAAGTATGTCTCTAAGCGTTCATATGTAGGGAGTCCTGTGTTACGGGATCCCAGGGAGAAGGGTGTTAGGAGATCAACAAGGATCTTAGCCTAAGACGAGGTAACAGAGTTGAAGGTTGAAGTCTCCCAGGATAACAACCGGAGTGTGTAGCTGCTTAAAAAGGTCAGCTAAGTGCCCCCTTAGTAAGCTCACTACTCTCAGCCAATTAGATCGAGCAGACAGTGAGATCGTTGGACAGATGAATTCGTGCTGCTACTGCATGAAATCTAGTTTGAAGAGGGAATGGAGAATAGGGGATAGATTTATGAATGTATTCCTGCACCTCTGCTATCATTATCACCTCTTTCTATAGAGGTTAGCGGCCATTTATATTCCGACGGTTGGAAGTTGGGATGACATAGTCGAAGTTCCTGCAAACATATGCACTTTAGTGTTCATATGTTTATTAGTTGAACAAGTTCTTCAAAATTATGGTAGTATCCACGACAATTCCATTGAAGGAAGGTGGCTATTCTATGTTGTTATGAATATTATGAGGATGGTCTTTTTGAGACAATTGTCTTTATGTTGGTAGGGGTAATGTTGGAGGTGGATACAGATTGGGAGGAAAGGCTGAGACGTGACTCCCTACGAGGAGGAGCAATAAATCCTGGTGGTAAGGAATAGTCGTACAACAACAGAGATTTGGGTTGTACAAGCTGCTTTTTTTTTGGGGGGGGGGATTTTCGGTGGTATTTAGTGGAGGGACTTCGCCACGAATACGAAGTTAAGTTCAACCAAGTCCATGTTATTATGTGAACTTGGTTGGTCGTTGAAAGAGCAAGCAGAGTGCTCATGTTTAGGAATGAGAGCGATATCAGTATCTGCGAAGCAAGCAGTTTCAAAAATGTGTGTGGAATATCGGGCTGTTTTCATGGAAATTTTGGAGGAAGGTGTCACTAGAAAAGTGTCATCTTTTTGAGAGGGTGTTAGAGTTGCGATATTGGCATCCTAAATAGGATAAAGTTTTAACACTGGAGACTTTGTCAGTGAGTCATTAGGAGGAAGATATTGAGAGACTGGACAATGGGTTAAGATAGGAGACCTGGTCCCCTTCCATTCCGCCAACAGATCCAGAACGTTTGCGTTGAACTGTTTTCCATTCACTTCTCTCTGAAGCGCAGGAAACATTAGAAAGAGTAACTCGTTACTTCAGACTCTTCGGAAACTTTTATCCATTACATCCGCTAAGGCATAAAATCCTTTACGGAGTGCTGAGATAGGAAATTCGGAAGAAGAGTTATAGGAGGATTCAGAAGAGCTGGAATAATCCTGCAAGCTATCAGAGTTGGTTGGTTCGTTGTTCAATAGCTGCGGTTCCTTAGGTACAATCTACTGATATTAATGCTATTGTCTGAGGAATAGACTTAGGGCGATGTCTCTTCTGAGTTGCATTTTTTTACATCTGTTGTCGGTGTGTCCTGCTTTAGGAATTTAGATGTTTTGTATTATAGCGAATAATCTTTAGCTTGGTGCTTAATCTTTTGTTTATGTTTAGGAACATCTTTATCAGGAATTTGAGTAATGGTGGGAGGCAGATTAGGGGATATAGACGCAGGCATCTTACGTGAGTTTTCGAACTCATTGGGAGGGTGTGGGACAGTGTGTCTTAGCGTGGAATGCTCTCCAAGCTTTGTGGTGTATGAACCAACTTAGTTTCATTGTTAGTTGAAAACCAGTACTCTGAGTAGGGTTGTTGATGGCGTTTTGAACGGGAGATTGGATCATGGGCTGCTTTTGGACTATTTGAGAAGTCGGTAGTATAGGCAATGCAGATACTGCTTAAGTTTCGCTAGAATTTAGAGGAAGGGTGCTACTGGAATGGAGTTGTGTCGGTGGATTAACACTCGGAGACAGGAGGGCTGCTGCAGTTGTAGTATAAGACTGCCTTTGTCTTGTGTTATTTTTGTCTTTGAGCTGGTGTATGGCATCTCTCCTGCTCAATTTTTGTATGGTAAATAACTCCAAAACTTCCTGTTCAAACGGGTAAGACGGGCATTTTAAGGAAGAGGCACTGTTGGGTCCACAATTTTTTGCAGTGCTGTGTGTTGTCCCAAGGAATGTTAAATTCTTCACCGCAGACTGGGCATAAGTCATATGGCCCCCTAAAGTATTTTCGGGGATGACCAAACCGCTGCCTTTTAAAGTAACTTCTGGGTCGGGAAATAAACGTACGAACACTGTAGTTTTAAACCCTATTTTCACCTTTGGAGGTGGAAAAGGGGTACTAAAGGTCAGCAGTGAACGGAGATTTGGGGTATCAGGCAAGCCTCGACGAGGGGGAGATCTGTAAACAGGAAATCTTTTCTGCTGGAGATTTCTTAAAATGACAGCAATATCTTGTTTTTTCTGTTCTGAAAAATAAATATTGCCTTTGGATGTGTTTCTTATTTCATCAGGAGTGGAAATAAGATGGATGTTTCCGGGAGACGTTAAGGATGTCAAGATGGAACTTTGATTTCGGGTAGTAGCTTGAAAGAGAAGGGACCCATTTCTCACTAATGTGACTGGAGGGGAGGGGGGTCTTCAACTACTCTTAAAGCTTTTCCAAGTGCATTGCAAAAAATAATGGTCCTTTGTTCAGTAAGAGCTTTGGAGGTAGTGGATCGCAATACGTAATATATCGGGAATGATGGGTCAGCTGGCAATTCCGGAAGGGAAGCAGCATATGGAGTAAACAAATAAGAACGA
>JABUQX010014179.1:62500-75000 GCA_015478945.1 Trachelipus rathkii
ATATATATAATATTTATATATATATATATATATATATATATATATATATATATATATATATATATATTATATATATATATATAATATATATATATATATATTTATATATATAAATTATTATTATTATATTATTATTATATTATTTATTATTATTATTAATTATTATTATTATTATTATTATTATTATTAATAGGATTTGTGAGTATAATCTTTATATGCGTTGATAAATCTATATTTATGTCGTGTTGTATTGCTGCATATATATAATATATATATATATATATATATATATATATATATATATATATATATTTTTTTTATATATTAAATATGATATATATATATATATATATATATATATATATATAAAATAAAAATTATATTCTATATATATTATATGAAAATTTTATTTTTTTAGCCACCCTTCTTAGAATAATTTTTACATATATTAAAAGACGTTTAGAAAGGAATTTTTTGGTGGATGCGAAGGGAGCCTTCTATATAAGCGCTTTAAACGCGGCGCTTTAAGCGCAGCGCTTTAAACGCGGCGCTTTAAACGCAGCGCTTTGAACGTGGCGCTTTAAACGCGGCGCTTCTGACGCCTCTCTAACTAATTAAATAGATCGTTGTTTAAAACTATTCATCGGAATCGTCGCGTTGTAAGCGCTTATATTTAAGGGACCTAAGCGTTTTTACAGTTGAAATTTTTTTACATTGATTTGAGGGGAAAAAAAAAATTCTTGAGCATTTGCGAGTTTTCTTTCTTTTTTTTTTTCTTATTAAAAATGATTTCTTTTACATTTTTGTTATTTAAACACTATCCTTTTTAAACATGTTAGATTTTCTGTGGTTTGTTAATTTCATGTTGCTACATAAAATCATCATCATCATCCTATTTTTTCATAAGACGGGGGGGTAAGGTGCGTGATATGCATCGGAAAAGAGAAGTAGTAGAAGAATGACACTGGTCGAAAAGAAAGCCAGCCTTACCGCCCCTTCTATACCTATTAGTGAGAACTGGTCGCAGTAAGAAAATCCACCCTAGAGCTTCACGGGACCGCAACAGACCCTCACTATGGCATATCGTCAAGTGTAGGGTTCATCCCATGGCCCAGGTGGGCCACAACCATACGGACTCACAAAACCCCGCCATTCACTCCTATTATGCACCTTTATTCTCGCCTCTGTCAAACTCACATTTCTCTCCTTCAGACATTCGTTTACTGACTCGATCCACTTTTTCTTCGGTCTCCCAGCCGGTCGATTCCCAACACACTCACCACTATACATCCACTTAACCAACCGACTGTCATTCATTCTTTCCACATGACCAAACCATCTCAATGTACTTTCATTTATTCTCTCATTTACCCCTTTCTTCACACCACATGAACTCTCTAATACGTTCATCTCCTCATTTTATCATTCTTTTCACACCTTACCACGCCTAACATTGTCCATCTGAACACATTGAACTTAGATCTATCCTCTTATTCCAGACCATAGTCTCACTACACTACTATACATTAACCAGGTAACAACATACCCTCATGTAAGACCCTAGCGCCTCAAGACTTAGTCCCTTTTTCATTCACCAAAGAGATTTAATTGCACCAGCACCTTCTTGCCATTTCACAACTTTCCTACTACACTCTGCATCATCTCCGTTCCTTTCATCCAATATATATCCTAATATTTAAACTCCGACATGTTTCAGCTGCTCACATCTAACATAACACACACCGGGACTGTCCTCACTCACAACCATTAACCTTACTCTTATACTACGTTTAACTTCAACGCCCTCACCTTTTTTGCAACACCCTGCGCCAATCTCTCTACCAATCCTCTCAAACTCCTCTTCAATTCACGCCACTTAAAACCAAATCATCTGCAATAAATAGGTAGGTGCACCCTCCACTACCTCCATTCTCCATCATTCTAAACACCATCTTCTCCTGCCACCCCATCTCTAATCTTTCAATACCGCCATCATAATAACAATTGAATAACCCAAAGGGGGACATAACACACCCTGCTCATTACCGCTAATTAATATTAAACCAATCACTTTTGACACCATTTATTCTTACACACGCTTCACTATCGTCATACATACTTTTGATTCTATTCAGAAGCCTACCACCAACACCATATATTACTAACACCTGCCACACACATGAATTATTTGTGTTAATTTCATGTTGCTACACGAATTGGTTTCTAGTTGCTAATTGAAGATACGATTTTTTATTAAACTTTAAATATAGGCTTAATTATTACGATCATATTTTCATTTTTATTGACGTTTTGGACATTAAAATTGTGAGAAATGTTAATAACCAGAATCTATATTATTTATTTATTTATCATTTTTTTTAAATTTTGTTCGTCGACTGGGGTTCTGCATGTGGCTTTACATTCTCCCCGTCGATGGTGAAATTCTTAGGTCTGCTGCTTGATGAGCGCCTCACGTACCTCCCTCACATTACTCACCTCAAACTTATTTGCCGCCGTTCCTTAGATCTCTTACGACACCTCACCTCCAAGACTTAAGGTGCGGTCAGAAACACCATGCCCCACCTTTATATCATGCTGGTATGTGCTAAACTAAACTATGGTTTTGTCATCAATGGACAGACCTTCCAGTCGTACCACCGTCTTCTTGACCCAGTTCAGACCCAAGGTCTGAGGATAGCCACAGGAGCATTTCGTTCCTCACCGAGGGAAAGCCTGGAGGTGGAGGCAGGTGTGATGCCCCCCTCCCAACGGAGAGAACAGCTCATTTTCCCCTATCTTCTTATTCAGGTTCCTACTTCATTGGCTTTGACATCTCTAATAGAACGAGTCCATTTCAACCTTATTGGCTGGGCTTGTTACCTCCATCTTCTCTTTCCTCGACCTTCCTCATCGAGTGGTTATGCAATATTCAACTCCACCTATTCAAAGTGGTTTATCCGCCTCCTCCTGTTTGCATTGGGATCCAATCTTTAACAATGTATGAGGCACACCCGGCACAGTTGAGGGATTCCTTTATGTACCATGAAGAAGTCCATAACGACTTGATAGCAATTTAGACTGATGGTTTCAAGACGAAAGTAAGGGGTGAGGCATCGGCTTTGTTTCCGGATCTCACTCTATTCCACATGCTTCCCCTTTATTCGTATGTTTTCTCTACTGAACTGATAGCGGTGTCTATCACTATACGTCGGGTTTTTTTTCTGGCTGGCAAACATGTTGCAAAAGATACTCGTGGCGCTAAACTACGGAACGTCAAACTCATCGTTAAACGGTGGTCATTTCTTATATAAAGAGACGCCTAATGGAGGTGGCCCTGGCTCTATTAGATCTGGGTCGTACCAACCTCTTCCATGGATTCCATATGATGTATCTCTATTATCCAAACTTTCCTCAGTAAACACGGATCCAAAATAAGCATTGTAAATGTTAACAAATTCCTTATCTGAACTTCCACTAGATTTTTATTTTTAATTTGACCAATTGTCTTGCTTATTCAAATATTTAAATTTATAAATCTAAAAACTTTTTGGGTCCTTAGTAAATTATTTTCCGCCACTCTCTTTGCCGTTTTTATTAACTCGTTAAAATTTTATAAATCTTCTTCCCCATACTACTATTGAATATTTTAACACATTTCCGCTTTTCACTGATTTTCTCAATTAGGCTCTTTATTACACCAATTAGGTTGTTTCTCCTCCACTATAATGGGTTTATCTTTAAAACATGTTTTGGTCTTTAAACTCCTTATCCCAGTCAATTATAAATCAAGCACGTGTAGAAATTTGCTATAATTGCCGTTTCGAAAAGCTAAGATGCTTTTAACTTACAATTTGGACTTAGGTTTAACATTAATGTTAAATCTAATTATAATGTGGTAACTAATCCCTAAATTCTCATCGAGTCTGACCTCATTCAATATTCTTTCATTGTTAGTTAATACTACTCTAACAGTGCTCTGTGTTTTGTAGGTTCATTGAAAGAAAAAGAAAGTATAGAGACAGTAAGAAGCCGCATGGGCCTACCGAAACTGTCGCAGTCAAACTAGAGTAAATAGGCCCAATTGCCCAACGTATTCATGCAAAAGCTCTCACCGCATCCTAGGGTTTGTCAATAGTATACACCAACTAGGCCAGGGTTTCCAAAACTTTTCATACCCACGGAACCCCTACGTTAGAGCAAAAATTTCGCTGAACTTGAATATTTAAAAAATATATATATGTATTATAAAAAATACCTTCAAATGACTTGGGTGAGCCTGCTGCCGGCTACAGAGAGCATTCATGTTTGGAGTTATAGGCTCTACTTGTAAGCATAAGTCAACTTCTATATTCAGTCTTTTTCTAAATTTATTTTTTGTTGCTGCATACAGTGAAAAAGTTTTCACATAAATATGTGGTTGGAACCCCATTATTACTTTCAAAGCTTTTGAGCTTAGATGAGGATATTCCATTAATAATTCTATCCATAATTTTGCAAGTTCCACTTCTTGAAATTTTAATTTTAATGTCGAGTCCGTTGGAATGTTAATTTGCTGTTCCCTTTCTTTCCGTGAAAGATTGTTAAAATTTAACGACTCCACAAAAGGATTTTCAACCCAACGTTCTGCTTCCATTTCATCAGGAAAAATGCTCTGTAATTGAGTTATTCATATCAGACAAATGTTGCAAATTTAAATGTTTTGTTTCTTTCCTTAAGGAAATTTCATTTGTTAGTAGAAAACTACTCAGGTTTTCAAAACATTCAACGTCACCCTTAGGAATATAATCACACCAGTGTTTTAGTTTACGTTGAACTGCGCTCATTTTACCTTTGACTTTGAAATATGTTTCATTGGCACCTTGCATTGCAAGATTGACTTCATTCAAGTAAGTAAAAATATCAGAAAGATATGCCATTATTCCTATCCAACACTGATCTTTTAATATAGCTGAAAGTTGAGAAGGATGTTCAAATAGAAAAAACATATCTTCACGTAATTCTTTCCACGAGATAACCAACGTACTTCAGTTTGCAACAATATAGTTTCATGAGTGCTTCCCATATCTTCACATATGTTGAAGATTCTTGCGTTTAGTGGCCTTGATTTAATAAAATTAACAATTTTATCAACATCGTTTAATACTAATTTTAAGTTTTCATGATTTAAAATTTTCTTTTCATGCTTTTGTGTCACCGCTAGTGCTTGATGATGAGGACAACAATGGATACTTTCAACATTTTTTATTTCTATTTTTTATTCTAGCCACAGAACTTGAAATGTGTCCAACCATAACTGCGGCTCTATCGTTGCAAATGCTTGAACAAAGCTTCCATGAAATTTCATTTTTTTTTCCATAAATGAAGCAATTAAATATTGCTTCCCTTGTAGTATGACTCTCCAATGCCTTGCAGATTAATAAATCTTCTTCAATGCGGCTTTCATAATTATACCGTGCAAATACAAGCAAAATTGCTAAACCAGCAACGTCTGTTGACTCATTCATTTGAAGAGAGAATGTTGAAGCCATTTTAACTAGTCTTATTAGCTCAGTTTCACAAAAATTTGACATTGCATGAATACGTCATGATAAAGAGCTATTTAAAAGCTACACTTTTTCAATTTTTTTGACGTATTTTTTATCTATCATGAACTCCACTAAATCTTTTGCACATGGCTTTATTAAATTCTCTGCAATTCTATGTGCTTCACCAGCTTTTTCAATTCGATAACTAATTCTATATGAAGCATGTAACGCATCTGTTTCTGACACGTGTGAGTAAAATGTAGATTTTCTTTGATTTAATTCTAAACACTTTTAAAATATTGTTCATTTGGATTTTTTAAATTCGAATGTGTTGTTTCCAAATGTCGTTTTAGTTTAGTTGGATTTAAACTGCTATTAGTCAAAACTTTTCCACATTCAACACACAAAGCACTTGGTTCATTCTTATCACCGGTCCAGGTTTAAACCATAAGAAAGAAAAGCTTCGTATATTTTCTGATTTTGTTTTTTCCACAATGTAGTTTTGGTGATGCTTTTGAAGATGAACTGGCTATAGTCTCAGGCCTAGTAATATCTTCTTAGTTTGTGTTACTAGAAAGCTGCTTATTTGCATTTGACTTCTCATTAATTTTTAAATTTAACCATTTGTCCATTGTGGATAGTTTAATTTTATTCTAGTAAAGAATTATAATCGTAGAAACATTTAATTCTAATACGCCAGCATTAAAAAATGCACGATTTTAACATCAATAATATGCAGAATTTGTATATCAACCATTAATCATTTTTATTGACCGAAACTGAATAACTCATCAGCAGGCTGCCGAAAGTCATTTGTGATTGGTTATTTTATACTGGCGTCATTAAACTTATGAAAATGTTTTCAAACGTTTTGCAGTAAGCACTTCTATAATAATGATTGGCTGCAAAAGTATATTTTGAGGATGTGATCAAAAAATTTTGTTCAACTCGATGAATGTAATCATATATGTATTTTAATTAAATTCTTACATCATTGTAGGCCTGACATTAACACATGATTTAGGTCTATGAAATGTAGTACGGTACACAATTTACTGCTTAGAGCGGCAGGAAGATCGAGTAATTGCGTGAAGTTTAGTCAGATATCGTTTTAACGAAATAAAGCCAACCCCAATTTACAATTTTTATATATTCAAATATTTATTGCTTTTGAAGTTGAGTTACCCAGCATCTTCCAGTTAATTAAATTTTTGTATTCAAAAATTGTTAATTTATATTATTAATTATTTATTTCTCAAAATCTAAAAGCCTCGCGGAACCCAGTTTGGGAAACCCTGAACTAGGCTACTACCAAAAGCAAACATGCACTATATATAGTTGAGATACATGCTAACCACACTACAAGATTTAATAAGTTTATTGTCATACCGGTAATTATAAAATGTAGTTTTACCATAAGAACTAAATAAATATCCGTCAAGTCAATTCCCATTCATATCGTAATTAAATCATTTATTTAACTTATGTGAAGAACTTTACACATTTCATTATTGAAATTCATTTGCTACTTATCTGCCCAACCAAGAAGTTTATCAAGATCATTATTCCCCACTGAGGTAGACACTATGGTATCATTTGCAAACTTAGAAACCTACATTTAAGTTCCTGATCTAAATCATGGACCACCAGACTCAGACTATACTATTATTTTCTTGATTGTGGCATGCTGTCTTGATTTCTTTAATCATTTCTGCATTTAATTCTTGACTCTGATCAGTAGGTCTATAAAATTTCCCTATTCTTTTAGATTTATTGGGCATAAGGATATTGAAGAAGCTTACAAAGAATAAAAGCTCCAACTTCAAACAAATATTTATTATTTATGATAGCAAGGATGGAGTTTCAGGCCAAACAGATTCAAAATAAGGGCCCCAGGTTATATAAAAAAGAAACTAATTATCTTGGGAATAAGTACAAGAAAATGGTATGCATCTCAATGAACAAGAATCTGCTGATGGCAGTTGTTGCTGGTAACTACTGTGGCAGGTGCGAAGAGGTGTGTAACTGAGCAATCGAAGAGATCTCCACATCCACGGGAGACTGAAGAGACAGGGTCAAAAATGTGGATTTCTCAGATGTAAGTCCACTATATGCTTCGGAAGGTTGAGGAAAACCTAAATAGAATTTTACAGTTTTATTTAGGTTGATCAGTTACGGGTGTAGGTACACACCTTTTAGATTTGATCCTTGACACAGCTAGCCGGATAAATCCAAAACCAGAATAAGACTCATACTCCAGGCTTTGTAAACTTGTGGTTGAAAAGCTGCATGAATGAAGTACACGCTATATGTATATTCAGGAAATGTATGCAGGTAAAAAAACTAGGCTAGGAATTAAGGCAATAAAAGTGACCAGGACAAAGAAATGCTTAGAATTTATCCGACCGCTACACATAGTAGAAATATAATTAAAATTATAGTACTTCAATCCAATGTTATAATTTTCGGACCATCTTGTGATCTTGTGTGTGTGTTTTCCAGTTTTCCTTGTACCTTTCCCGGAAAATTTTCAAGCCAAAAAGTAAAACAAATAAAATATGCCTTTATATATATATATATATATATATATATATATATATATATATATATATATATATATATATATATATATATATATATATATATTATATATATACAAATATGGCATCTCCCTATGTATATCATATATATATTATATATATATATATATATATATATATAAAATATATTATATATATATATTATATATATATATATATATATATATATATAATCACAATTCACAAATACTTTAGTATTTCTATTTCCTCTTAGTACTAGATTTTGTTATGCCTAATATTTTGTTATGCTTTATTTTATTTTATGGCGGGAAATTTTCCCGCGAAAGGTATACTGCACACACACACACACACACACACACACCACAACACACACCCACACACAACACACACACACAACACCACTACACACACACACACACACACCACACACACACACACACACACACACACACACACACACACGAGATGGTCCGAAAATTATAACATTGGATTGAAGTACTATAATTTTACTTATATTGATATTATGCTTGTACTTATACTTAAAAAGTTTTAAGCAAAATTACTTGGTAAGTGGCACCGATGTTTAAGGCTATACCACGTCCTTATAAATAAGTAAATAAATAAATAAATAAATAAATACCAAAGTAAACTCAGTTTGTCTGGAGTATCAATTGTAACCATTGTCGTATAGAACTATGCATTGTCGTATATAGAACTATATATGGCATTAGTATCGTTCCCAGAATAAAATAAATAAATGAATAAGATAAAAATACATGAAAAATAATATCAAGACTGCTAGAGGGTAGCTCTATTTCAGGAAGATATTAAACTCATAACAATAAAAACAAAAATTGAATTGTTCAAAATTCAAAGGTAGATCGAGATACTCAATATATAATAATATCGATATTTTAAAGAGGATCACGGGCTCTCGTCGCAGGTGGTTCACTTGCTTTGAGCTCGTGATAGCCTGAAGGGCAGTATTTTGCCTGCCTGGAGGGACGGCGTATGCCCTTCGTTGGTGAGGTTTCTCTCTCTCTCTCTCTCTCTCTCTCTCTCTCTCTCTCTCTCTCTCTCTCTTCTCTCTCTCATCTCTCTCTTCTCTCTCTCTCTCTCTCTCTCTCTCTCTCTCTCTCTCTCTCCCTCTCTCTCTCTCTCTCTCTCTCTCTCTCTCTCTCTCTCTCTCAAATTAAAAAATAAAAATTATTCAAATTGCCCAAACGGCCTCGAAACTTCCCGATATATCGATTTAAAAAGCTTCGAAATGTTCTTGATTTATTAAATAAAAATATCTATTTCGATAAATAATCGATATATAATAATACTCATTGAATGATTGAACCCCTAATCTAATTTCTTATTCCAGTCTTCAAAAACTGAATTATAAGTGAATTGTGTTTTCTTTCCTATTGTTTTTTTAATGACATTTCTCGATTCTCATTCTTGCAACATATTGCACCTTAATTTTGAAAACGCAACTATGCATATGTTAAAAATAGGCCACCTGGCTTAGTGCAGGCCCTTAAAAATGCTTAATACAGGGCAGTAAAAATGCTCAGAACAGGGTAGTTAAAATGCTTAGTACAGAGCTTTAAAATGCTTAGTGTAGGGCAGTTATAAAATGCTTATTGAAGGGCTGTCAAAAATGCTTAGTTCAGGGTCGTAAAAATGCTTAATACAGGGCAGTAAAAATCATTACTGCAGGGCAGTAAAAATGCTTACTGTAAGGCCATAAAAAAATGCTTAGTACAGGGCTATAATCGCTTAGTGCAGAGCCGTAGAAATACTTAGTACAGTCAAAATACTTAGTACAGTCAAAGTGTACCCATAATTTTGAGAAACCATCGTGGTCGATTTTGCACGAAATTCATGCTAAAACTGTGTAGGCATTTCTTACCATGTGTAAGCACAAATGACAAAAACGAAAACCAAAGATTATATTAATATTTAATACACTATGCGAAAACGGTCTAAGACGAGTTTCCCATCTCTGATCTCCGGCCCACGATTCATACATGAAATTCGTGTATGCAATTTAAGCTTAAACCTTAAACCTACAAATAATGGTTACACTACCCAACTACAGTCACTATAAAACATTAGCAGTATTGAGACAGCAAAAAGCCACATGGATCTATCGAGACTGGCCCAATCAACTAGAGTAACAACTTACTCTTGCAAAACTTACTCAGCACCCTAGGGCTTGTCAATATCTTACATGGTATAAACCAACCAGGCTACCATCAAAAACTATAGCTAAGGTACACGCTAACCCCTCTACAAGCTTTAATAGTTTGCCATAATTACAACATGCAGTTTTACCTTAATAACCGTATAGGATCATAAGAATATAGGAAATAAAGAGACAGTAAGTCACATGGGCTTATCAAGACTGCCCCAGTCAAACTATATATATATATATATATATATATATATAATATATATATATATATATATATATATATATATTATATATATTTATATATATATTATATATATATATATATATATAATATTATATATAAATATATATATTATATATATATATATATATATATATATATATATATTATATATATATTTTTTTTTTTTTTTTTTTTTTGCGGCGAACTTCGGGCGTTTTTCGGGTGGTTTAAGTGTTGTGTGATTGTTAATGGGAAGTATTTTTTTTCCTTTGATGAAGGAAATATGATGGTGCACCATAGTAAATTAGTTTTTTTTACGTAAAAATATACCAAAAATAAGCATTTATCATACATAGTTGTTTTTGTAAAAAGTAAATATTTTTAAGTGTTTTTTTTTTTATAAATATAGGTTATACTTAAAGTTTTCTTAATCAAAGTTTTTTTTGTTTCTATCATGTATATTTTTGTTTTCTAATTTCTAAACTTGTGAACTATTAATGTTCATGACTGTCTACAAAATAACTGGAGTAAACAATCGCTACACTATAATATGGCACAGCATTAGTGCATGGGTTTTAGCCTTTAGGTAAAAATCTTTGACGTTATCCTGTCTTAAAATTTTTACAATCAAATTATTCTTTGCCATTTAATTCATATCATTATTCGTTGCATGTTTGTTGCGACCTTTTGCAGGAGATGCCGCTTCATATTTCTGTTTGAAAAATTTCTTTATCAGTGATTGACGGAATTTTCTGGCTCCAATCGATTTTAAGGTGGTGTAATAGAGTTGGGGAAAGTTTCTCCCGTTATTGTAACTGGACGTCGGCTTGGAAGTGGGCGCCTTCATTTTCATCTGCGTGATCTATCCGAGAGAATGAGTGTTGCTTATTTATTCTATATCTAAATTTATTATTTTACGTTTTCAGGTCTTAAGCCAACTAAGGAATAACTTATTCCGAAACTATCTAGTTTTACTAAACATAAAGAAAATAATTTTTACATATATGGTAGCAGAGCGTAATTGACTTTAAGACTACCCTTGGTTTTAATACGCTACCTTGTTCTGTCTTTCTGTATTTCTATCTATAGTCAAATTTGCTGTTCGTCGTTCCATCTGCATAACCGCATTCCCTCATGAATTCGTCAATCAAGTGTCTAACGCTATATCTTTCTTTCTATCTTTTATCGCTCTTCCATATATTTCTATTATCCAAATTATTATATACACACAAAAAGTAAAATTATTCAAAAATCATTTTTTTTATATATAAGTATAATAGATTATGTCGGAGGAAAAACCTTCTGTATCAAACGGTGCAAGCGCGGAAGTGAAAATGACGGAGATTGATGCGGCGGTATCCGTGCCAGATTCATCGGCGATGCTGGATAGATTGACAGCATCCTCGATGACCTCTGAATCTATTGTAACGTTAACGTCCCAAACGGCGATAGCTGAGTCTTCGGGGGTGTTGAACTTTGCTTCAGCACACTTGACAGGCTCAGTGCCTTCTATGATCACGATGTTACCTCCTATATTTGTGAACGTGCCGCAAGTGAGCTTGCCAACAGAGGTTCAAATAACGAGTTCTATGATGAATACAGTGCAACCAGGAGTAGGTGTTTCACACATGCCAGTTGCTCCTACTGAATTTGTGCATCAGCGTCAAGTCCCAATATCATTACCATCGAACTTCCAATATCCTTATGTGCAGCAAGCATATCAACCCACTTAAATGGGTGTACTGCCACCAACTCAAATCCAGGAGAATACTTCTCTCTTAAAAGACCTACTTCAACAGAGTCAACAAATATTGAGTTTATTAACCCAGATGATGCAAACAATCAGCAAAAACCACGAAAGATGAATAATTTAAATGATTCCAGTAGGAAAATATTGCCTTGAAAACGGAGAACCGTTTCCACAGTTCCTTAATAGGTTTGAGGAGTACGCCCTCTCAACATATCCAAGTTCTACCGCTGATGGGTGGCGAACTTATTTAAGGTTG
>JABUQX010014179.1:80000-85000 GCA_015478945.1 Trachelipus rathkii
GCACACAAAAAAATAATAATGTAATTCTAATAATAAAAGTTTTATTAAAGTTTTAATAAAGCTCCTTCAGCCTGACCGTGGAGGGGTAAAGCGGACCACCATTGAGGGGTGACTCGGACCAACTGTTTAAATTCGTCTTTTATGTATAAATTCAATTTTATATTTTAATTTTTACTTAATATAATAATTATTTATCATATTAAAATTCGTAATAAGTAATAAAAATGTCAATAATGATAAATAAAATAAGAATAAAAATAAGGTGGTCCGATTCACCCCTCTCCGCTCAAAAATTTTGACACTTTTTTGAATTCGTTTTTTTTATTAAAATTTCATTTTTTAAAAAAATTTTCACTTAATATAAGTAACTTTTTATTACATTTAAATTAATTATACGTAATAAAAATGTCAATAATAATACGTAAAATACGAAAAACAATGGTGGTCCGAGTCACCCCTCCATCAATTTTTACGGCGGGGTGAATCGGACCAAGTTAGGCCCTGTGATTTTGCCACTAATACTGTTTGGATCAAAAATTTACTTTGCCAGTTTAAAGCTAACATACTCGAGTGTATCCACTGAAAAAATAATTAAAATCCATCCACAATTTTTCATTTTATAACGAAGTTAAAAAAACTCACATTTTTCAAAAGTGAAATTTTATTGAAGGACATTTTGTACCCTAATTTCTAACATTTTTTAAAAATATAAAAACTTTCTAGAATTATAGATGATCTAAATAAAACTTGTAGTACTACCGCGTGGCTATTAAATGAGCGAAATTTTTTTTTTTTTTTTTTATTTAATTTTTTATTTTATTTAGAGTGGACCGAATCACCCCTCCTAAAGAGGCGGGCCTGGTCACCCCGATAAGAAAGTGAACTAGTAACAATATACCCAAATACTAAATAGTAAGTGGTTCAACAAGAATATCTCTCACAATAATAAAGATCCATACTAGAGATGTAATGATACCAGAAAAGAGGCCGATACTGATGCTCTATTTTTTAAGGTACCAATACTGATACTTTAATTAATATAATAAATACACAGTAATAAGATAGAACATTTGTGTACCTATTGCTAGGCAACTCAGGATTGCATTCCCTGTACAACCAACACTTAGTCATTTATTTCATATTTGATTGTGCCCAACAGTATATTTACTTTTTATAAATTATAATAATAATAGAACTTTAAAGGATAATAAATGCAAATATAATATTAATAACTTTTTTATGTTTGTGTTTATTCAAAAAATATTCTATTTCCATTTTCCAGTAAGTATTAACAAAGTTTACCTACTATCTTTTATGTTTTAACATGATTACAATATACAAGAAGATTCTTTAACTAGCTACAATATAAAGAATAAAAATAATGAAGAAGAGACCTCAATTAATCAGCTGAAAAGACAAAATAAAAAAACGCTATTACTCAAACATGACATAATAATTAAATACTCCTTTAAGATAAAGATAGATATCATTCAATACTCAAATTCAAAAATTCTCAAATTGTGATGCAAAAACATTAAGCTTTCACTAGTATCTGGCAAGAGCTTGTTCCTTTTTGTGGTGTTTACATTCCCACCTACACCAAAAATACTCTCCCTCTCGACTGATGAGGGAAGGGCTGATAAATATTTGCTTGCAAGCACTGATAATAATGGAAACCTTGGCCCGTTTTCATGCCACCACATGAAAGGATTCTCTTCTGTAGGCAGCATCTCCATGTTTTCATAGAGCCTCATCTCCTCTTTCACAGATTGCAAATTTGAATTATCTTTGCTCCTTGATGACTGTCTCTTCAGTTTTTTCGATGAGGTTCCTCGGTGTGATTCCTTTGAAGGTGAATGAGATGTTAATGCAATTTCAGCCATGAAGTTATCAAAGTCTAACATATCCAAATCCTCTTTATCTTCAGTAGGTTTATTTACTGAAAAGCCACCATCGTCACTATCAGTGCAGTTGCCAGGGGTTGCTGATAATAGTTTCCACTTCTAGTGGCAAGGTATCTCAAGGTCACCCAATTCTCATAGGAGGGGAGTGGAGCAGCAGCAAATATATATATATATATATATATATATATATATATATATATATATATATATATATATATATATATATATATATATATATATATATATATATATATATATATATATATATACTTAATATATTATATATATACCATATAAATATATATACTATATATATATATATATATATATATATATATGTATATATAATATATATATATATAATATATATATATATATTATAATATATATATAAATATATATATATATATATATACGCGTTATTATATATATATATATATATATATAATATATATATATATATTATATATATATAGTATATAATATGTATATAGTATATATATATATACTATATATATATATATAATATATATAATATATATATGATATATATATATATACCGTATATATATATATATATATATATATATATATATATATATATACATATATATTACAAAAATATATGCTATATAATATTTATATATATATATATATATATATATATATATATATATATATATATTTACTGTAAAAAAAAGTATTAATTTTTTTATTCCATTGAAAATAATTTACTTTTCTTATTTAAATAGGATTTCAAATATAAAGAAGCGATTTATTTATTTGAAGAGAGAAGAAAATATTCTGATGCCTTGAATAATATAAGGTAATGGAATAGTCATTAATAGTTGATGATGGATAAAAACTAAGATACAAATATGTTGAGCTTTTTTTTTTTTTTTTGTTGCTATCACTTTGTTGGACATTTTTGCAGATGCTTTACTCTTTGTCACATACCATTATAGAGTTTATATTATTAGGACTACGTATAAAATTTAGATCCTAGTATATTTGATTCAGTTTACTTTTACACTGGCTTTGTAGTACATATATATATTTATTTGAAAGTAATTTTTGAGTATTCTCAAATTCAAAATTAATATTACTCAAAGATAAATCGTAAATATAATCTTTATACAGATATTATTCTTATAATAAATAAGGTAAAACTAAGTCATTACTTGTGTTAATGTAGATATTTTTCTTTGTTTTTAAAGGTATCAAAATGAAGAATAAGATGCCAGGAAGCTCAGGCGAGTCAATTAGACACAATTCTACATTATTGCCATGGCTGAAAAATTCAAGAATTTTATCTCAAAATATTGCTACAAGGTTATTTCACAGAGAAATTCATCTATTTCCAAAGAAGCATCTCTATTCTTACAGACAATTTTACCAGAATGTCACCCCTAATTTTACAATTTCACATATTCAGAAACCTCCATGCTTTTTAAGAAAATTTAGCCCAGATGGAAGGTATGTTGTTAAGCAAATTAAGAAGCATTACAAATATTATAACAAAGTTCTTTTATATATATCTTCTTCTTCATCCTCCTTTTTCTTCCCAAGACTGGGAGTAAGGTGCGTGACAAGCATCGGAAAAGAAAAGCAGTAGAAGAAAATGACAAAAGTCGAAAAGAAAGCCCAGCCTTACCGCCCCCTCTGTACCATTAATTAGTAAGAACTCGTCGCAATCGGAAAATTGACCCTAGAGCTTCATGGGACCGCGACGGATCCTCACTATGGTAAATCGTCAAGTGTAGGGTTCATCCCCTGGCCCAGGTGGGCCACAACCATACCCCCGTACAACACCCCGCCATTCTCTCCTATCATGCACCTTTCTTCTCGCCTCTGCCAAACTCACATTTCTCTCCTGCAAACATTCCTTTACTGACTCAATCCTACTTTTTCTTCGGTTCTCCCAGCCGGTCGGTTTCCAACACACTCACCACTATACATCCGCTTAACCAACCGACTCTCATTCATCCTCTCCACATGACCAAACCATCTCAACATACTTTCATTTATTCTCTCGTTTACCCCTTTCTTCACACCACACATCTCTCTAATACGTTCATTCCTCATTTTATTTATTCTTCTCACACCTAGAACACCCCTAAGATTGTCCATCTGAACACATTGAACTTTAGATCTATACTAATTATTCCAGACCATGGTCTCACTACTATAACAATAACACTGGCAACACATACCCTCATGCAGACCCTAGCGCACTCCAAACTCAGTCCTTTTACATTCACCAACGATTTATTGCCACCAGCCACCTTCCTGCCTCACACACAACTTTTCCTACTACACTCTGCATCATCCGTCCTTTTTCATCCAAACCATACCCTAAATATTTAAACTCAGACACTTTGTTCCAGCTGCTCACCCATCTAACATAACTTCCACTGAGGACTGTCCTCACTAACAACTCATAACCTTACTTTATCTACGTTTACTTTCAAAACCATCCTTTTACATACCCTGCCAAATCTCTCCACATCCTCTCAACTCTCTTCAGATTCGCCACAAACAGAAACCAAAATCATCCGCATATAATAGGTAGGGGCACCCTCCACTCATCTTCCATTCTCCATCTTCTAACACCATTTCCCCTCTGCCACCCCACCTCTAACTCTTTCATACCCCATCCATATACAAGTTGAAATAACCAAGGAGACATAAACACAACCCTATCTCACTCCGCTTATTAATACTAAACCAATCACGTTTTGACACCCATTTATTCTTACACGCCTCAACTATCCTCATACATACTTTTGATTCAGTTCAGAACCTACCACAACACCATATATTACTAACACCTAAAACTAAAATATATATATATATATATATATATATATAATATTATATATATATAATATATATTATATATAATATATAATATATATTATATATAACCAGGGAGTCGGAGTCGGGAGTCGAGCGTTTTCAGATATATATATATTATATATTATTTTTTATTTATTTATTTTACAGCGACAATCGGGAAAGGTTACTATTTTTATGTTTTTCCCGACCAGTGGGCCCATACAAAGTGGAAGGGTGCACAGTTATCAGGGTGATATT
>JABUQX010014179.1:87500-103023 GCA_015478945.1 Trachelipus rathkii
GTGTATATATACCGTAGTAAGACTTCTTGTAATCGTAGCATGCATGACTTTATCCTCGTATATGAGTGGTCTCTGTATCGATTTCCGCAAGCGTTCCAAAGCAGACACACTCCTTTTTCATCATTATATTGAGTCTAACGTTGGAGGCCAGCTCTGACTAGGCTTGGGAAAGAATGGATGTTCCTTTATACCACGCTGACCACTTGACCAACGGATTTAAAGAGGAAGGTTAGTGAAAAAGAGATTGTGTGCTTATGTTGTTGTACTCCAGAGACGCAGAGGCACTTAAGAAAATACTTTGCATTGTTTTAAAAGATATTCGATTACTTGCTTCAACATTAAATAATTATGTTTTGCCTTTATTATCCGTTTTAGTGTATCTGTATTTGGTGGATTATCCGTTATTCAAAATGTTCTTCCTTTTTCTTTCAAATTTCTCTTCCCCCACTCCCAAATATGTAAAAGGAGTTTCTCAGCGTTTTACTGGGCTTTCATTACTTTTCCTCTCTTCCCCATACTGAGCAAAGTATAAGAGATTTAGATTAAAACCTGATCTTGATTAGTAGTACGAAACACTTTTTTGGGAAAAGATTCATTTCAGTTTTCATTCAAAAGGTCTTTTAACTTGAGTACTATTACCTTATTTGTATATTACTATGGGTGTAATTAACAAGAATATTTAGAAAACAATATATATTCTCTTAATTTTGCACATGGTTCGTCGCAATTTATTATGATTTATTTCTTAATGTTTAAGGAGAGAAACAGCTTTTTTTTTTTTTTACAGAAGATAAACACCACCAATCACGGGCAGAATCCTAATCTAGGAGGGTGTGTATATATATATATATATATATATTATATATTATATATATATATATATATATATATATATATATATATATATATATATATATATATATATATATATAATATATATATATATAATAATATATATATATATATATATAATATTATATATATATATATATATATATATATATATATATATATATATATATATATATATATATATATATATATATATATATATATATATATATATATATATATATACATATACATATATCATTATTATTAATATTATTAAAAACTAAACCCTATATTTCATGGTTTATAACGAGAAACATTCATTTCAAAGAATTTAAATCTCATTTCCTATCCAATTTTATATACCTACTGGTTTGTAATAAGGATGTAAGTCATTTCCCTTATCCATTTCTGTATTAAAGTATTCGGATCTTATCTGGATATTATCACTTTAACATCCATATCCGCTCTGAATATCTTCTTTAAATAGGCATCCGCATCCACAGATTTTGAATATACAAATTTTGCTTCCACAAAAGTCTGATAACCAACACATCACTAAAATTTAGCATTTTAAATCTTAGGATGAACACTTTCTTCAGGATGAAAAGATACGAACGGATGTAGAAAGAAACATTTTCGACGCGTTTTTCTTCCCAAAATACTCGGTTGTTGTAGCTGCCAATCGAGACCAACTGAACAGAGAGTGTAGTCTCTTTACTGACGATGGCAAGTAAGTAGGAAGGAAGTAGGTAGATAGACCCCTTTGGCAAGAATGGGTTTTCTTTTCTCACTCATTTCTTTATCTGTGAAAAACGTTCGGTCAAGGGCCTAAGAGTTACGTGATGATTCTCTTCTGTAATATGAAAATAATGTTTTGTAGAGAAATGTTTTTTTTATATTTTTTGCTGATCCTTTCTATTTATATTTTGAAAATTGAGATGGATTTAAGAGTTAAGTAGTCCCTACTAAATTATTATTATTTTATTTTTTAAATCTCATTGTTTATAAACTTGTCAGTTTTATCTTAGATTTCTGAAATTTGAATTATAATTGAACTTTGATATTTTTTTTTTATATTACATGTTTATAATTTACAAAGTCAGTATTTAAGGAGCTACTGTCTTAGCGTAAAAGATGCGCTCTATAGAAATGAGTTAATATTAACACCTTAGTTGAAATAAGAGTGCCCAGGGAGAATTGTAGCGATTGAAGGGTTTGAGTAGGATTTTTGAGTCTGAAGTGTGCATAAAGAGATGATGAGGATGATGACCTTGATGAAAGCTCATAAATTATTAAAATTACACTAGGGATCAAAGTAAGAAGGTTATATGTTGAAATAAATGTCTCTTCAAATATTAATGGTGAAATCGTTGTGGAAGGAGAAGGCGGAAGAATTCTAGGAAACAAATAAATAAATAAAGTTGGAAGGAAATTTAAGAAATTTTTATACTCGTTTTCTTTAAAAAAAAATTGAAGTTGATTGTCAAATGAACTTCAGTTTGCGTGTGAGAACACCATTGGTTCGATATCTCCTAGAGAGCTATTCTAGAATAGGTCAATGTTCTTCAGATACGATTCTCTCTCTCTCTCTCTCTCTCTCTCTCTCTCTCTCTCTCTCTCTCTCTCTCTCTCTCTCTCTCTCTCTCTCTCTCTCTCTCTCTCTCTCTCTCTCTCTCCCTCTCTCTCCTCTCTCCTCCTCTCTCTCTCTCTTCCTCTCTCTCCTCTCTCTCTCTCTTCTCTCCTCTCTCCTCTCTCTCTCCTCCTCTCTCTCTCATCTTCTCCCCCACCCTCTCTCTCTCTCTCGCCTCTCTCTCTTTTCTCTCATCCTCTCTCTCTCCTCTCTCTCTCTCCTCTTGGCACTACGACGCCTCATTAGTGTCACTACGCAGGGGCGGGGCGGTTTGTCAGCACAACCCCGCGACATCAGACGATAGCTTTTTCTTCCCCGTAAAATTTTTTCTTTTTTTCTCTTGAACCAAACCTTCCAAAATAAAAAAACCCCCCCTTATGGGGGAGTAGCAAACAAATTTTTTTTGTTTTTGTATATGTGAAATTTGGTTAATTTTAAAATAACCTTTTTTCGTGGGGGCCACTTCGCCAGGTTTGGCTTTTCCAAAGCCAAAACCCTCCCCCGGTTTTTGGGCGGGGGCCTGGGCGAAAAAGGGCCAAAAAAAAAAAAAAAAATTCCCTTTTTTTTCCCAAGGAATTTTTCCCATACATCTAAAATCAAAAAAGGTATTTTTCTAGGGAAAATTTCAAAAACCTGGTTTTCTTTGGGGAATTTCCCGGGCTCCCCAAAACCCAAACAATTTTTTCCCAGGGGGGGCCAATTTTAACCCCCGGCGAAATAATTCAACCCTTTTCGGGATTTTAAAGGTGGGGGGGTTGGGGGGGGGGTGAGGTTGTTTTTTTTTTCGGGGGGAAACCGAAAACGGGGGACGGTTAAAAAAAAAAAAAAACAAATCGGGGGGTCTTTTTGACGGGAAAAACCCGGAGCCTGGGTTAAAAAAACCCTTTCCCAATTTATGAAACCCCCCCCCCCCTCCCCAAAAAAACCTCTTTTTACATGCCCGAGTTGTAAAAATTTTTCTTTGTCCCCCATAAAAAACCCCCATTTGTTAAGAATTAATTATAATCCGAAACCTTCAGGGAAAATAACTGGGGGGGGATCGAAAAAAGGGGGAAAAAAAGGGGGGAAAAATAAAAATGTAAAGTAGAAAAAAAAAAACAAAAATTAATTTTTTATTAAAATCTTTTGATAATCACAAAATGAAAGCAGTTTCAGATAATGAAAAAATAATAAATAATGTTTAAAAATTTTAAATTTGAATTAATAAATAAATAATTTTAATAATAATTTAATTTACATAAAATATAATTAAATTAATATAAATTTTATAAAAATAAACCAATTATTAAATAATAATTAATTTTTAATAATAAAAATAAAAACCTCCAAAAGGAGGATTGAAGTTTTTCGGGGGAAATCGTTCGGCCTTAACGGGGCGGCGGATGCGGTTTTCGGGGGGGCCTCGGGTTGGCCCGGGTTTTGCGGCAGGGGCCCAAAGTTTTGCGGGTGTTGCGGTGGTTGCGGAATGCCGGTTGCTTTTGGGAAGGGGAACACGGGCAGGGGGGGAAGGATACCGTGGGGGCAAGAAAGGATTTTAAAAAAAAAAAAAACCAAAACCTTTTAAAAGAGGTGTTTTTTTTTTTTTTTCCCCCTCCGTTTGAAAAGGGCATTTCTAAGTGTTCAAAGCACAATAATGAATGTATAGCTAAAAATATATAATTAAAAACCAAAAGAAAAACCAAAACTAAAAAAACCAAGTGGGGGGCCAAAGGGGAAAACCAGGGGAAACAGGGGGGGGAAAAACCCAAAAAACAAAAAACTGGGCGGAAACTTTCCGGGGGGGGGTCTTGTTTCTGTGGTTTTTCTGTTTTTTTCCGGGTTTTTTTCCCCAGGACAGGGGACCCCTTCCGGGTTCTGGGTTCGGTTCCCAAGGGGACCCAAGACCCTTTTCCGGGTTCTTCGTTCTTTAGGGGGGACAAAAAAAACCCTTTTTCTTCCCCCCCCCAAATGGGTCGTTTCCCCGGTCAAAACCGGGATTTTTTTAGGGGGGGGGGCCCCTTTAATCCTTTAAGGCCCCGCCCAATTACAAAAGGGGGGGCGGGTCAAGCCCGGGCCAAAAATGTTATTTTTCTCAGCCGTGTTTTTTCATTTCCTCGGGGGCGGGAACCCCCCCTTCTATTATACAATTTTGTCCCCTTTACCCCCCCAAGAACTTTGAAAATTTTTTTTTTTTTACCAAAGGGGGATTTTCGAAAGGCTTATTTTTTTCCCCCATAACTTATTAAAGGGATTAATATTTCCCCCAGAATTTTTTTCAAAAACCATACTAAATACCCTTTCTATTCTTTTCCCCTTTCCTAATCGAAATCTGTAAAAGGGCGGGCGTTTGGGGGAGGGGGGCCGGGTTTTTTTCTTCATGCAACTTTTTGGGTTTTTGTCCTGGAACTACTACTACTTTGTAATATAAAAAACTCTATATATTATTTTATACTATTATTTTTATTGTACTTTACTCACTGTACTTATCTTAATTAACTTATCTTATACTTGTTTCTTGAATCTTGTTTCTTATAACTTGAATCTTATATACACTATCTTGTAAGTTGTGGATACTAAGATTATTGATTTTATGTTCTGTATATCTCTTTATAACTTCATAACTCTTTTATAGTTCACTACGCTATCTAACGTACTCTATAATAACCTCCATCTATTACTTAATTAATAATATGCTCTTATTATTTTATCTCTTATAATATATATATTATTCTGTTAAGGTCTTTACAAAACTTTTCCTTCAATAAAAACCCAAATTATTTTAAACAATTTCCTAATGATTTTTCATTTTTAATATTTTAAATAAATATTGATAATTAATTAATTAATTAAATTTTTAAAATTAACAAAATAAGAATTTTTAAAATTAATTACATTTTAATTAATAATTTTTTAAAATTAAATAATTTAATAATAATAATTTCTTTAAATATTTTATTTGAAGTTTTTAAATTATATTTAAATAATAATTTTCAAAATTTTAATTACTTAACTGACCAATTTAATCTCTGAAGTACAGTACTTATATACTTACTATATTAGATAATTTTAATATATTTAAGATAATAATAATTAATTTAAATATAAAAGCATTTTTTAAACAAAAGAGAAAAGGTTTTTTTTCATTTACTACACTAAATTGTCTTACTTTCTGCAACTGACTTTCTTTTGAAGCCAACCTTGCTTAGAATCTTTTTTTTACTTTCTACTTTCGTTACACTTCAATATCTCTACATACATATACTCTCTACTCACTCTCTCATACTTCTCTCCTTCACAATCTCTTTCTTCTTTGTTCTCTACTTTTTCTTTTCTCTCTACTCATACCTTCTTTCTCTAAACTTTCTTTACTCTTACTTAACTTTACTTTTTAACAATTTCAATAATTTCAAATTTTAATCTTCTTAATAACAAAATATACAAATTACTATTAAACAATTTACTTCAAAAATTACTATATCTAGTTCTAAAGATTTACATACTCTCTCTATAACTCACAATTCTTCAAAAACAATTTAACTTTCGTCAAAATTTTTAATTTAACTTTATGATATAATTAATTCGTACATTTATTTTAACTTAATTTCAATTTTAAAATTTTAAATAAATTTTTCAGACTTAATTGCATAATAACTTACATTTCTAAAATATCATCTATATTAATTTCAAAATAATCTATAACATAAACATTGCTCTTAACGTCTCTTTTCTAATATCAATAACTTCTTTTCTTTTCAAATTTTAATTATCATAAAAATGTTGGAAAGTATACTATGAACAAATAATACATTTCTAATTAAACGTGAAGGAGAGTTTGACTTTCTTCAATTTACAAAGATTTTAAAAATTTTCTCTCTTTCCTTCTTCTTTTCCTTCTTCCCGAGCCTCTCCTCCATTTATTCCTTTACCCTTCCCACAAAATCAACCCTCCTCGGTGCATATCTTCTATAAACTATGCTTTATACCAGATATTCAAAACATTGACTACATAAATAAACCAATTGTAATTTTCAATTTAATAAAAATATAAGATATTTTAAATAATAAAAAAAATTTTATAATTTATAATAAAAAAAATAAATAATAACTAAAATAAATTATAAAAATATATATATTTTTTTTATGATATATTATAAGATATTTTAATATTATGATAGGGAATTATAAAATGAGTACCGAATACCAGAATATTAATTTTTCAAAGCATGTATACGGGAGATATGCCTTTTTTAGATATATCTGATAGTTCCTAGTCTGTCTGTAGATGGGGCGTATGATTTTAATCTATTTGATTCTCTCTTAAATCTTTATTGTGTAAATAGCTTCGATTTTTACAGATTAAATTTGACATTCTGAATGAACGTTAGCGAAAGAGATATGACACTCTGATGACTTTGTTTGAAATTCTATAAGGTTGGAAATTTTGTGACATATGTGTCATAAATCTGAAAATCTCAACTTCTAGACTGATATGTATTTGAACAAAAAATGTATTTCCTATATATATAAGTATATACTTTATTAAGATGCTCATTAATTTACTTTAATAGATTTTTCACTCTAAATATTGCGCCTTATATAGCCTTTCGTTATATAAAATCTTCTTCCTTGAAATAATACTTTCTTATATATATATATACTACTATATACCCCTGAAAAGAAATTTCTCTAATAATTCAAAATTCCACGTTAGTTAAACATAATTCTCTGATAAATATTATTGATTTCTTAGTATCTCTTATCTACTTTCTTTATTTTATATAGTGATGATTATTTATTTTATTTAAATTCCATTGGTTATATAATGAAAGAAAATGCTCAAACACTATAAATATATTATATATAGTAGATTACTTATATATATACATATATTAATATATATATATATTAATATATATTCTATTATTAATATATATATATATATATATAATATATATAATTTAATATAATTATAATAATGATATTATGATATATCATATATATATTATATATATATATTATAGTAATATATATATATTATATTTAATATATATATATAGTAGTCTAATTATATTAAATCAGGGTATGTTGATTAGATTCGAGTGAAAAAAATAACTCAACTCCGCTGAACTGCGGAGTATAACTCCCAGAGTCTGAATTATTTATTACATACAATACCACTCACTCGTAATACGTAACTATCACTATAGCCAGGAGTCGATTTTAGAAACAACCTGACTTCCTCGACTCCTCCGACTCCCGACTCCCATATTGGTAATGAGTATAACTCGTGATATTTATTTTTACATAAAATTTAATCATCGCTAGGACTTATTTAATATTTAATTCGTATATTAATTTGAGCTATAATCACAACATTAGAAAAAAAAAATAAAATAGAATTATCATAATCGGACGGAAGAAACTAACCTCAAATTACAGAATATCAGATTATATGTCGAGAAGAATAATACATGATACATCACACTTTTTATAATTCAAAAATGAGTAATATATAACTCTCATACAGTGAATATATAGGCTTGCTCCTATTTGTCTTGACAATCTCTCTAGTGTTTTTATTCAAATATGAAATAATAACACAAAAAGTAAAATGAATTTACATATTAATATCAATGTGTACAATATATAAAATTTTATATGAAATGATTTATCAATAATTAATTAATAATTATATAGAAAAGTACGGAAATAACTATATATTAATCTTTAATCTGCGTACTCGGTTGATAAGATGTAATACATATATTTAGATGATAATAGTAGTGACCATAGTATAGATAAATATGAAGTGGATCAAATTATTATTGAAAACATTTCTTAGTTCAGCTGATAAATAGGGAGTAAATAAATATTTCTACGTTTTAAAAACTCTGGTACCTAATAAATCTTATTTTTGCAGTATATATAATAATACTCTATTATGATTAGGTGTGAAATAATCTGATTGTTATTAATAATAATAATAAAGATGAAATAATGTGGTCAAAAGTACTATAATAGCATCTTTAATTAATAGATAAAAATAATAATATATAATTATATCATATAATATAAGTAATATGATATTCAATCTATTCTAATATAATATATTCAGCTCATGGTCATTATTATGATGTATTTCAATTGAGCTGTTTATTCAATCGGTCCTACATGTGAAATATTTTACAATTAACTATACATTTTTATTAAGTTTATCTTTTTTTGCATCATATTAACTCTGTGAATAACTATATAATATCAATTTATTATATCTATTTTATTATTATTGATTATATTATGTAATCATATTATATTTTATAGTAATTTATTTCCTATTATAGTTGCAGTTATTATTATTATTTATGTCTCTTGCTTGTCACTTTTTTGGAATAATATTATTTATTATATAAAATAGATTTTTTACTAAGGTTTTTCTTTCTAACTTTACTTACTATCTTTTAATTTCATATAAATGAGTGGTATAATAATAGATGTATCTTATAATCGGTGCTTTATTACATAGGCACGTTAGTTGCTAATTCCAAAGACCTTTTTTAAATCTAATATGCTATGTAATAAGTAATAAGTAAGTTGTTTAATAATAATAATTAGAATTTGACATAGGGTCTTAATTAAAAAAAATATACTTCATAAATATTCACTCGTGTACATGATATATGTGATGTCCTTGTGAATTATAATATATACCATTTATTGTGATATCATAGGATTGCCATCCTCGTTTATCTGTGCGTTGACGTTGCGTATTATGATTTAACTCTGCTTTACAATACTCATCCATTATATTCTAATCTATCTTTAGCTCATAGCTATTCTTCCTCACAATATATACTATTAATATAGTAGAAACGGATCAGCAATTTAGTTTTCATTAATCAGTCTAAAATAAATGTTAGTCTAAAATTAATTTATTTTTTTTTTTGCTTTTTAGTGTTAATAGATTATTACCAAACTAAAACATTCGATATGAAAAACTAATTATCATAAATACATTATTGATAGTTTAGCCAACAGAACGACAACTGTACTTTTTACTTATTGACTAATGAAAAAAATGGTATAATTACCTCATGTATAGGTATAATCATAATGTTATAAAAGAATAAAGATTTAGGGGCAATCCTCACATAGTTTACTTTCTTGTGAGTATTTTTACCATAACTCAATTTAGTTAGCAAGTATTTGGTTAAGTGATGAATATAATATACATTGTGAGCAGATCAGATACTCGACTGAAAGTGGAATTGGCTAGAGTTTACGGTCACATTGTCAAGTGGCCGATTGGGACCCTAGTCTACTCTAAAAATTTATACGGATTTATTGCAAAAAAGTCTTTATAGTCTTTTCACCACAGTTGAAGAATTGTATAATAAGAATTTTTTCCGCAGCTTTTTTGAATCTCATTTGCTGAAACAAGATAATACCTGTATCTATAAAATAGTCATCTAAAAAACATTTTACTTTTATTTATAATTTATACAGAAATGAAGGGAAAGTCTAATAGATCTGGTTTTATTAATGATATATTATATATATATATATAATAATATATAAGTGTGTAATTTTATTGATACAGAATATAAACATAAGTGACGGATGTTTGTCTTATCAACCATTTTGATATGTTTAAGAGAAATCACATATGAATAAATTTTTATACATCTAACATATAAAAATGACTATCGTTATTGTATTTTAGATAATTTAGCTGATTACAATGTATTTATAGATTTATATATTCTCATTTAATAATAATTAAATTAATAATATTATTAATAATATAATATATATATAATATTTTATGGAAACTATACTATACACATGAAATATATGAATATATATCATATTATCATATTATATATATAAAAATATTACATCTAATAAGATAAAGCTTTTCCTCAGTCCTCAAAAAAGCATAATTTGCAACACTTTAGCCAAATAGCTCATTTACAGCCTATTAGATACTCTCTAGCCTCCTTATTATCACTATATGCCCTGCTCCCTGATATCTACTGGCTTGACTTCAGTAGAATATAATATTTCTATAATCATTCATGAACTGTACGACAACAGATAAATTTTGCCATAAAAAGAGAGCTCTTTTTTTAGTATATATATATGGGCATACTAATTTTATAATCCATTACTCTTCTCTGTGTTTTTTTAATGAATGAGTGTATTATCAAATATTGGGAAATTTATGGGATCTACCAATTTATAATGACCGCTACTTAGAAATATGGACATGAAATTCTTATATATTTTCTATACAATATATATATGGATAAAAGCAAACCGGAGCATCTTTTTGACTCTTAAGAACGTCATATTTATTCATGTTAGTTTTTCTCACTTATGTATTATCATATTGATATATATAATATTTATATAGATTATAGTTACTCACATGATAGTCAATGTTTCGACGTGTTTCATATTTTTTCAAGATAATACTTTTTAAATATTTTATTTGTGATCATATTTTTATGATAATTTATAAGAATTTCAAAAATTTTTTATATTTAGTGGTAATAGATATCATTAAATTGAAATATACTAGAATGGGATCTATTTACGACTATAATCACATAATTGCAATAGTTTAGTTTTTACCATTTAATTTAGAAAATTATATTCAGCAAATAAAAATAATAAATAAAAAAAAAAAAAAATAATAGTAGGTTAATTTGAAAAATTTTGACTTGGGTGAGCTAGCAATTTATAATATACTCCAAATAATCAAAAACTATATATGCTTGACATAAATTGTGTATATACTTAAGTACTGATGAGTATATACCCTATCATATGAGTATTATATATATTACTCAATAGTTATTAGATAACATGCAGTATCTCGTCGAGGCAACAGAAATTTATTTAGTGTGAATTAGGAAATAATATCATCAAACCATTATATCAAGGACTTCGAAGCCAGTAACAATAACGAAGAGTCACTGCTAACTGATATATATAGTAATACTGTAATACAATGATACAGTAGTACTATAGAAATAACACTATTAGATAATTGGATCGTATCTAGAGGGTGATAAATAAAAATAGTATCATAGTCTGAGCGTAGTATTGCTATTATTATTAACTACCTATCCAGTATTACTAATCTGAAATATTTAAGAATTTATGTCCTTTTTAGGTGGGGGTACATAAATATTATAGAAGTCGCTCTAAAAATATCCCTAATATTGATATATGCTGCTCATCATTCAGGAAATCTGAAATAAAATATAACATATATAATGTTAATGGGAAAATTAATCTTTGAAAAGTGTCTATAATGTTATTATTTATTATTTAGGCAATTTAATAATTTAAATTGAATTTACTTTTTTTTTTACTTTTATTTAGTTTTTATTTACGTTTTTTTGAAATTATATTATAATTTATGTTTGCTTGTGAAATATGAAATTTTTTATTATATTGCTACTCACTCAAAGATTTCTATAATTAATATAGCTTATTATATCTAACTTTCGCTGTTAATAAACTTATCTTTTAATATAATTTGGATGATATGAAAAACAATTCTACTATTTAGTTACTAATATGATTTATTAGATATATATAATATATTAATTAAAGTATAATATATTATATATTATTATATAGTATATAATTATATATATTCATATATATAATATTAATATAGTAATATTATATATATATATATTAATGTATATACTATATTATAATTATATATATATTAATATTAATTATATTAAGCCGAAATTTTAATATATATATGTATATACTTAATATATATTAAATAATATATATATATATATTATATTTAATTATATTTATATATATATGTATATATTAATTAATATAATTTATTTTATTTATATATTTATATTTATTATATATATATATTATATAATATATATGTTGCTTACAAAATTTATTTATATATTAAACATATATAGGTGAGATAATATATATATAATTGTAAAACATTGTGATAAGAGGTTAACTCAAGTATAATATTTAGAGTTACAAAGGTAATTGGTATTGGTTTATGGTGTTATCAAATAATTCACAGCGTTGGCATTATAAGCGTTTAGGTTAAGTTTGTATAATTGTTATTAAGTAATGTGTATACTCCGCAATCACACTTTAGAATTATTTATATAAATTAACTTTTCTTTTATAACTGAAAAACACGGCGGATACACATGATATTGATACTAGTACCTGGATTTAATATTATATAATATACTTACAATGTGCGGTTTTACCTTAATAACTAAATGGCTAGAGTTGGCTTAATATTTGTACTAATATATACTGTACTATACTATATCACTCATATATATATATACGATAGTTTTTTGTCTTATCAATACCAGTTATTATATATAATTTCATTTTTATAACTATGAATTGATAGGTGATTTACTGACATCTGACGTAATAATGATTAGAACCCTACTGTTATGATATAATCTAGTATTGTTATTGTTGTAGATAATTGGAATAATCTATGGCTATTCACAAATCGTGCTAAGAAACTTTATATGAGCGACGGATTAGACAAGAGTCTAGAAATGAGAGCTATATAGAATTTGGTCGATTAACGATTAAGTCACGATGCAATCCTCAGCTTTCAAGCAATACTAGGTAGAACATTTATTACTATGCAAGAACTTTAATAGCAGATTATCACAGGAGGCAATACAGTGTGAAACGGTTTCCATATTTGACCGTTGACGATTGGTGTGAACTTTTTTACATAATAAATAAACACACACAAATTATATGGTGTCGTGTTTAGGTTAAGTTATATATTCTCAATAATAAAGATTAATATATAAGGATTATATTCTATATTATATTGTTCAGAATGGATTATGCGATGTGAGTGTTTATATTATATTTATATTAAGTAGCAGCTTGTGCGCTACTAAGCTGATAGTAAGGTTTTGGGTTTCCATTCTGACGAGTCGACCATAGCTAAAACTACGGTTACTATAAATATAATAACTTTCATACTCAAATATTAGTCATTATGGAAACACCACTGTTTAATAATTTCATTAAGTATTAGAATATTAGATTATTGAAATGACTGTATTGATATGATAAGTGAATAATAATTTATTCATATATTGATCATAGTAACAAGAATTACATAATTTTATTAATAATATTAAATTTTTAATTATCGATTTTATTATTTTTTTATGAAAATTAGATTAAATACACTGAAATATTTTAAATTAAATGTCAGAAATTAAAAATATTATCAATTCGGTTAATTATTCAACTTTAATGAAAATGTACTTAGTAATATATTTGATGAGTAACTCACATTGATATAGCTTATTTCGAAGAAAGGCAGAAGTACTGCAGTATACCGGTTAATTCGTTCGGATTTCGATTAAAATCAAGAGTTGAAAGCTAGTAGGTGATGTGATGTTATACTGAGAATTACATCAAGTGGATGGTAAGTCAAACATACATCACATATGGATCCAGAATTGAGTCTATATACCATATTGGCGGGACCTGAACTGTAAAAAATATGCTGAGGGAAGGTGAACCGATTTTGATATCTTTCACTTTTGCAACGGTTAGGATGAAACAGCATCAATTTCATGGGTGGAGCAGCTGATCATTGGCTACGTTACGTTTCGTTTGATAAGGGAGTTGAAAGTTAGAAAGATTTTTGGTTTTACTCGTTTTGAAAAAGATTAATAGTATGAAAGATATAGCAGTAAGTAATATTTTATTGTAAATACCAGATGAAGCTACATTACAATATGAATAGATAAGTCGCTGTTAAGGACTTAGGAATTTGCATGGGATGTTAAACCATGGATGGAAAAGAAAATGGGAGTAAAGAAGAATTTATAATCATTATCCCAAGGCGAAAATTTCTTTACATGATGAATTCTTATCGCCTGTTAAAAATTTAACTTGGTCAATGACTTGATATTGTTCACGAATTTCGAAATACCTATTGGGCACAAGTGGAATGAAGTTTTATAAAGATTTTTTGTGATAAAGCCTTACTAGGTAAAAACTGGATATGATCTTATATACCCTCAAAATGCGTCATGCGAACAAGATTGGTCCTCAAAATGCAAGTCGCATCACAGAAATTATTGTTTTGAAGAAATTTCTAATTGCATTTAAAATTCAGGTTTTGAACTATATGGTCAGATTCAGAAGTGTAATTAAAGGCACTGAACGAGCGTAGAATTTCAACTTTGTTCAGCCAACAAGGACAATCACCCTCCCTATAAATCCTCTGTTGACCCTTAAGTTATCAATGGCCAAAAGTTCTAATTCCCTTATTTGAGCCTATTGTTCCCTCATCAGAAATAAAATTTCTTCGAATCACCAATAAACAACTTATCATCTTGTATAAGAAAAAAGAATCCTCTCAACAAAGTTAAAGTTGAAAAATGTCTTCCCAATTTGAACAATTTTTGATAAACAAAAACTAAAAAATAGTTTTAGGAAATAGTTAAAATAAATAACTAGAGGACGAAAAAAATGGTCGGCATCTGATTTTCAAAGAACTTGTGGACAATTCTTGTTTTAACCAGCCTAGATTACAAAGGAAAAATACCAAAAGTGGATCCAATAAATTTTACTTGTATTTTTTTCTCTTTATTAGCAATTTCAAATGTACACGGACGCAATGACTTATATGCCTTTTCAAGTTTAATAGTGTTCTTCCAAAACCAAAAATAGCCACCAAATTAGAATATGATCACTCTCATACTGTATACTCAATGGTATGTTGGCCTCTCTGGAGGATTTATTTCAAGGAGATTCTCTTCGTATTATGCGTTATCCATACCTAAGAAGAGTTTCAATCCTCGATTTAGTGTCTCTGTATTGTCAAAATACATCAGAAGGTGTTTCGGGGTTGTATAACGTCACACCCGAAAAACACCATCAAAAATTAATAAACATATTATTAACATCACAAACACAATCATTAACACAACCTACCTGGCTAAGGAAAATGAAAATTAAAAAGAAATGAAATCTTTTAATCATGTGTTAACTAATACCCGGGAAATG
>JABUQX010014180.1:0-2500 GCA_015478945.1 Trachelipus rathkii
TATATATATATATATATATATATATATATAGTATATATATATATATATATATATATATATATATATATATATATATATATATATATATATATATATATATATATATATATATATATATATATATATATATATATATATATATATATGGACATTTATAAGATGTTGACTCCGTTTATAGGGGGAAAATTTTCGATAAGAAAAACAACGAATTTCGAGTATTTTCTTTATTGTGGCAATTTCTATTAAAAAATTATTAGCGTTATTTGCATATATCTATGAATTTTAATATTTATTAGGTAAATTTTTTATAAAATTATAAAATGTTTCTAGTAATTATGACATTATTATTATTATTATTATTATTATTATTATTATTATTATTATTATTATTATTATTATTATTATTATTATTATTATTATTATTATTATTATTATTATTATTATTATTAAACTTTAATATGAATTTGATTTTTTTCTAAGTTCTTTTATTTTTATTCTTCTTTTATTTTCGATTATTACTATAATTTATGGGAGTATTTTTATTTTAAAAAAACTCCACCACGGACCCGCGAGCATAGCGAGCGGGGCACCCCGCTTTGGGGGGGGCCGAAGGCCCCACCCCGGATCAAAAAATAAAATATATAAAAATATCAAATATCAATTTATTATTATCATGGCGTCTCTACAAACTTTACGTACATTCATCAATTTTTAAACTGAAATAAATAGCCTAAGCTTATTCATTTTTATAAGACTATAGGTGTGAAGCACAAAAAAATATATAGCAATTTCTTTTCACTTTCTGTTAATATTAATTAAATTACATTTGAAAATCCAGTATTTACTAATGTATTTACCCTAAAATCATAGAAATTATTTTAGATTTTTCATTGATCTTCGTTCCTGGAGTCAACATCTTATAAATAGCCTATATATATATATATATATATATATATATATATATATATATATATATGTTATATATATATATATATATATATATATATATATATATATATATATATATATATATATATATTTATATATATATATATATATATATATATATATATATATATATATATATATATATATATATATATATATATATATATATATATATATATATATATATATATATATATATATATATATATATATATATATATATATATATATATATATATTTATTTAATTGTGTGCATTATGTTAGACTCATATATATATATATATATATCTATATAAATATATATATATTATATATAAAATATATATATATATATATATATATATATATATATATATATATATATATATATATATATATATATATATATATATATAGTAATAATTAGCTTAAGACGCTAGAAGGAATATTATAAATAATGAAGCCTTAGGTATGAAATCTTGAGGATTACAGCAAATAAATAGGAGGCATCAAAATAATAGTTCTATAACAAATCCTTTAACAATAATTAAAGCAGCATGAGCGGTCTAATCGACCCTCTTTCAGATGCAGTTCTTTTTATACTAAAATAAATAAATAATTAAATTAAAAAATAAAAATTAACAAAATATAAATATCAATAAATTTTTGGACAAGATTTTTGAAAAAAGGTGAGGAGTGTAGTATGTTGTTCATGATGGGATCTATTTGAAAGTCGTTTTTTTGTATATTGAAATTATTAGAGTTATTTATGCAAAAAGATTCCGTAAATTTTCTAAGGTGTAAGTTTTCGATGCCAATGATGGGTGTCATGTGATTGGTATTGATGTTGTGATTGTGGGAAGTTCTTAGAGTAAGGGCAGAGTTAGTTATCCATTTGGAGGTCGTACTGTATGCTGGTAATTGATTTACGAGAAAAATCATGTTTCCCAATGTATAATTTGTTGCAATCAGCGCATGTGATTTTATAGACACATTGAGAAGTGTTAGTGTTTCTGTTAAGATGAGGTTTAAATAATCTTTTAAAGGGCATACCATCTTCTATGGCATACCTAAAACACATAAACATAACACCCCTCTAAGATCCATCATTTTCCAATGTTGATTCTATCACTTACAAGCTATCCAAATGGATTGCCAATTCTTTAAAACCAATCATAGGCAATATCTCTACCTCACATATTACAAACATCGAAGACTTCATCTCAAAAAAAACATCAACACCAACACCCATAACCTCCTTAGCTTTGATGTTGTTTCCCTCTTCACTTCTGTTCCTGTCCCTTTTACCATCTCTCTCTCCTTGAACGCTACATCACTGAAAACAATATCTCTCTTGTCTATCCCTTTCCCCTTATTAAACAACTTATCCTTCTTACTCAGGAAAATAATTATTTTCATTTTAATAACACTTTCTATAAACAAAACCAAGGTCTTAGTATGGGTTCTCCTCTCTCTCTCCCATCTTAGCTAATATCTTTATGGAACTTATTGAACTTTACTACATTCTTCCCCACCCCCTTCTCTCCAGTACCAAATGGTCTAGATATGTTG
>JABUQX010014180.1:27500-30000 GCA_015478945.1 Trachelipus rathkii
ATGGAAAGAATTCAATATTCCCTGCTAATAAATCATGTTTATAGTAAGGGGATAACGCACACTATATGCGCTGCAGGAGTTACACGAGGAGGATTCCAAAGAAATTAACGTTGCTTTTAGCCACTGAGCTCTTGACACTAGTTCTCTCAAATGATGCCATATTTGAAAACAAAGAACGTAAAAAAAATAATATCCATATGCACAATCGAGTATTTTAAATCAATAAACTCGCTCCCACAGAGCTATTTCAAAGTATGATAAAATATCAAACGTGATTTTAAATTTACCAGACAGCACAGATTTTTCAGATATACAAACCAGATGTAATAGCCAGTTAATCTATAATGCTTTTTCAAAAAATTTTTGAATCAAAAGAACGGCTCTCATTTTTCATATTGCACAAGTGATGATGCAAACCCTGGAAAGCTAACAAAAAAAATTGCAAGTTGCTTTGAAAAAAATTGGCTAAAAATAAGTTACCAACCTTTGTTGATTGTAAAAAGTTTTTATTGAGCACAAGAATCCAATGGCATCCGGCAATAATCCGCAAATATGAAAATGATTTGCATTTTTTTTTTAAAAAGGAGTCAGAAAAAAGATATTTGAGGTGAGCTTGGGTTTAAGCAGTATCAGGCATGGAAATTCAGTTAAAATAGATTTCAGGCTTTACTTTACTGATAAGAAATTGTGTGCGATTGCTACATAATCTTGATCGCAAGCTTTATTAAAATTACATTCCTTGTTGTTGATTCTTAGTAATATAAAAGTGGGGAAGATATATTCTTAAGTCAATGGCTGTGCAAAGATATATGTTTGTATATGAGAAGGAAAAGGAAAAAACAGTTTCCACTACCTTTTAAAACCATATTTTTCAAGATTTGAGCCACAAGGAATCAATGGCATCGGCAATAATCACAAAATGAAAATGATTTGCATTTTTTTTTTTGCAAAGTCAGGCTATTTAACTTTTTAAATATTAATTCCTAGAGTTATCAGCATGGAAAATTCGTAGAAAATCAGATTCAGCATTTACTTTATTGAAAAGAATCTGTGCTTGCTATCCTATCCCCCCTCCCCCCTTTTGATCCACGCTTTTAAATTTACATTCCTTGAGGAATATGATTATTAACGAATATAAAAAAGTTGGAAGATATTCCCTTTAAGCAATGGATGTGCGAAAATATATGTTGTATAAAGGAAAGAAAAACAGTTTCCACTACTACTTTTACAAACACGACCAATTTTTTCAGATTTTTTCTCATTTATCAGCAGAATGGGCGGCGAAAAAAAGTAATCACTGAAGATAAATAGTTTTAAACTTCAGTTTTTTGAAAAGTTGTTTTTTCCGGAATTTTAAAAGAGAAAAAGACTTTAAAAACAGCAAAGATACTCATTTCCAAGGAGAAAGACACATATATTGAAAAAAAATTAATAAAAAAGAAAAAAAAAAGTAGAAATCAGCCAATATGCATCATTACACTCATCAAATTTCAAAAACTCCATTACAATGGTGGTCATCGAATAAAGGAACCTTTTCAGCATTTGGGTGTCCTTGCTAGAAAAATATTCAGCTGTCCCCTTTTCGTGGAAAATGAGACTCTTCAGAATTGTGAGGATCAATCTTACTTCTCCTAAATCGGATGCCTCCAGAAACGGGAGAAAATGTTGAATGTTAATGTTTTTGCACGTACAACTTAAAGGAGTCATGAATTTTAACTACAATAATGATAATTTTTTGCTTCAATCAAAGATTCTTTTACTTTTAAGTAAAATAAAGAAAGGAATTTTTTTTTTTTTTTACTACAGACGAATACCCAGGGGTGAAATCAAATTGGTCATTGATTATCCTATGAGTTCAATATTCTATTATTTTCAGTGGTTGTAAATAAATAAAAGGTAATTAACTAATTATTTCTTTAGCAAAGATAAAATATAAGAGATTTCTATAACATTAATTTATTAGGTTTTAGATATCTAAAATTAGGTTGATTTACAAAAGTAAGGGCATATATATCTATATATATATGTATATATATATATATATATTATATATATATATTATATATATATATATATATATATATATATATATATATATATATATATATATATTATATTATATATATATATATATATATATAATAATATAAAGAATTGGAAATCGGAATCGGAAATACGGGAAATCGGCAACTTTTGCCTGGTATCGGGAATCGGAATCGGCATCGGCTGGAAATTTGGAATCGCACACACACATATATATAATATATATATATATATTATATATAATATATATTTATATTATATATATTATATTATATATATATATATATATATATATATATTATTATATATATACTATATATATATATATATATATATATATATATAATATATGATTATATTATTTCTTTAGCAAAGATAAAATATAAGAGAATTAGGTTTTAGATATCTAAAATACTCTCAACATTGGAAATTGTGAGGTTGGATATAGAAATGTTCT
>JABUQX010014180.1:35000-37500 GCA_015478945.1 Trachelipus rathkii
TGTCAACGTGGAAGTAGGGAGAGAGGTTGTGGTGTTGTCTCTTCAAAGCTTCCTTCTTGTGGGAGAACTATGTAGCGTTGTTCTGTGAGTTGTGGAGACGTTTTAATATTTGCCACTTTCTTCTCTCTATTAGGTTTTTCTTAAATTTTTCTGTTTTATGGGTGGAGATGAGACTGGAGATTTGGTTATTTAATTAAGGAGTTTATTTATGAGGTCAGATCTGGGGTATATGTTTGTTGTTGTCGAATGATGTTTCTTTGTTTTGTTAAGGGTACAGGATATTCAGGTGTTATGAAGGGTTGTTATATATTTTCTGTGGCCTTTTAGTACGTAAAGGTTTGAAGTTTTTTGAATTACTTTGGTGAGGTTATCTATGTCTCTATGTAGCAGGGAGCGGGAATTCGATGTGTTGGGTGAAATTTCTCTCTCTCTCTCTCTCTCTCTATATATATATATATAATACTATATATATATGATATATAGTAATATATATATATATATATATATATATATATATATATTATATATTATATATATATATATATATATATATATATATATAATATTATATAATATATATATAGTATATATCGAAATATTTCCCAATTGGGAAAAGTTCATTTCGGTTCCATCGACCATTTTAGATTTCCCACTGTACTTTGCCAAGTCCCAGAAATTACCATCGGCACAATTTTAACCTCAATTTAATGTTTTCGTGTGCCATTACACGTTCCGGCTCAAATGCTCTCTTTACTCCCGGAATTAAATATTTATTAGTTACAATCTAATGGTATTTACCATAACACACACACGCACATACACAGACCTGCACACACACACACACACACACACACATATATTGTATATATATATATATATATATATATATATATATATATATTATATATATATATATATATATATATATATATATTATATTATATAATTATATATATATATATAATATATATATATATATATATATATATATATATATATATATATATATATATATATATTATATATATATATATATATATATATATATCAGTGTGTGTATAAACCCAAATCACTTACTGCATGTCAGACATGACACATTCCTGATTAAGTTATTAAAAGAATTTGGAAGTTTTGTTAAAGAAAGAAAACTTAAAAAACTTCTTTTCTGACCTTGTCAATGAATGCATGATTTTTTTTTTTTTTTTTTTTTTTTTGTATTAACATGAAAAAGAAAATTGCCACACCTTGCAGTTTTTTATTTATTGGAATAAAATTTTTTTCAAATATATACAACAGTGAAACATTTTATCAGTTTATAATTTGAAATAACCTTAATAAATAATGTTTTTGAGGAGTATTATATATATATATATATACTATATATATATATATATATATATATATTTACTACAATTATATATATATATAAATATATAGTTATATATACTATATATATATATATATATAATATATATATGGCTCATGTCGATTATCTGTCTCCACTTAAGCTCTAGTCAATTTTTTTAAAATCTGAGTAATCGAATAAAGTGTTGAAAGCTCTCTTGGTGCCACATGCATGTTTTTCTTTTTTTAAACATTGCAGACTGAAATAAATTATAAATATAAAACTAATTTACATTATATACGTTAAGTAAAGGTTATGTCAGAGTTTACTTAGTTTACGTAGATTAAACTATATATACGTTAAATAAAGGTTATGAGTTTCGTTAGTTTACATAGATTTGATTTTTTTTTTTTTTTTTTTTTTAATATTTTTAAGACGGCATTCCATGTTTTCTCAATGAGTTATCTATCAAGTTCTCCCTTCCCTTTCTAGGTCTTCCCCTTGGTCTTGTTCCCTCCCCGGTCTCCAGTCTCATCTCCTCTTGGCTACTCTCTCCTCCTGCATCCTCTTCAGGTGACCCCACCACCTCAATCTGGCAGCATCCATCTTATTTAATATAGCCTTCACTCCAACCTCCTCCCTTATTCTTTTGTTTCTTTGTCTGTATCTTCTAGTCTTTCCCACTATCGCTCTCAATGCGTATATCTCCGCCGACTGTATTCTACTACCCTCTCTTGTGATCGAGCTCTACGCCTCTGCCCCATTTAGTAGAATCGGTTTTAACACCTCATCGAATATCACCCTTTTCACCTCCATACTCATTTGTCTATCTTTCAGTATGGGGACACGTGTACAGCTCTTACAGCTCCCCCGATACTGAGCTATACTACTTGTAATCTCATGTACATTTCCTCCTTCTCTTCCAGATACTTCACCCAAGTATTTACATTTCTTCACCATCTTTATCTCAGTCCCTTCCACATCCATCTCAGCTCTCTTCCTATACTTCTTCTCTACTGACCACCATGATCTCCGTCTTTTCTGTGTTCATAGTCACACCGGCCTATCTAAGCCTATTCGCAAAACATATCACCACCTCTCAGCCTATCTACCTCTTCGCTCCAACACGTCAAGTCATCCGCGTATGACAGAATA
>JABUQX010014180.1:52500-53610 GCA_015478945.1 Trachelipus rathkii
AGGGGATTACTGTGGCCTCATAGACAATCTTCCCACTATAATAATGTGGTTCCGATGCTATGTTATTTTCATTAATAAAGTTAACACAGCGTTCTGGTCTTTTCTGTAACCTGTTAACGTCATAATGAGCTAGTGGTGCGTTAATTTTGACAAGTAATATATATATATTAATATATAATATATAAATTAATATATATATAAGTATATATAATATATATATATATATATATAAGATAAATAATATTTTATATATAATATATATATATATACATCTTCACTTCATCATCACCCTTATCTCTCTAAGACTGAGGGTAAGGTGGCCTAACATCTCTGAAACAGAAAAAGTAGTAGAGGATTATAGACGCAAGTTGAAAAGAAAGCCCAGCTATACCGCCCCTTAAGACCTTTAAATGAGAACTCGTCGCAGTTAGAAAATCCACCCTAGAGCTTCACGGGACCGAAACGGACCCTCACTATGGTATCTCGTCAATGTAGGTACATCCCTTGGCCCGTGGGCCACAACCCATACTTCGTCACATAAAATCCCGCCATTCACATCCTATTATGCACTTTTCATATCCCCTCTGCCAAACTCACATGTCTCTCTCTTCCAGACATTCCTTTACTGACTAAATCCACTTTTTCTTCGGTCACCCAGCCGGTGGAATTCTCAGCACACTCACCACTATACATCCGCTTAACCAACCGACTATCATCCATCCTTTACACATGACCAAAAAAATCTCAACGTACTTTCGTTTTTTCTCTCATTTACCCCTTTCTTCACACTACGCAAATCTCTAATACGCTCATTCCTCATTTTATCAATTCTTCTCATATCTAACACGACCCGATCATATAATAAGTATATATATATAGTATATATATATATATATATATATATATATATATATATTATTATATAATATATATATATATATATATATAATATATATATATGTATGTATATATAAATATATATATATAGGTAATAATAATAATATATATATATATATATAATAATTTATATATATATATATATTATAATATATTATATATATATAATATATATTATATATATATAATACTATATATATACTAATATATATA
>JABUQX010014181.1:0-12500 GCA_015478945.1 Trachelipus rathkii
GACCCCGGTATACCCTTGGGGTATTCTTTAGTTAAAAAACAAAATTTAATAGTCTATTTATTTTTACGCCGAGTAACCAATAAAGGTCTCTAAATAGGCTCTCTTAATCATATTACTATAATTAACACATAATTTTTTTTTTTTTACATTCTATGTAAATTTTACAAGGATTCCAAAAATGTATTCCTTTTCGCTGTATATTGTAGTTTTTGAGATTTTTTTTTTTTTTTATACATTTATCTATATATAAGAATAATGGAGATTCCAACAATGTATTCCTTTTCCTTTGTATCTATTGTAGGGGTGAGACCAGGAGTATAATTCAAACATATGCTCCTCATCGAGGAAGACCAGCAGAGGAAAAGGAAAGATTTAACGAGAAACTACAAAGGCTGTATGATGAAGTGAGAGGGGGTGACTCAAGATAGTGATAGGAGACCCGAACTTGCATGTGGGAACTAGAAGAGTGGGAGATGAGAGAGTGATTGGACGTTTGGGATTGGAGAAAGAAACACAGAGGGAAAACAACTAATAAATTTCGCTATGAGAAACGGTACAACCATAATGAACACCTGATTCAAGAATGAGGAAAGCAAGAAATGGACTTGGTACAGGTGGAATACTGAAGAAGGAAGATAACACGTAAAAATCAACGGTAGATTTATTACTAACTAATGAAAGAAAAATATTTACAAATGTAAAAGCACTCCCGAATGTTTCTTTTGACTCAGATCACAGAATGGTCATAGGAATAATGAAATGGAAGGAAATTAAGAAACCGAGGATGTTTACGAAGGAAAGATACAAAACAGAAAAACTGAATGATAGATAAATAAGAGAGGTTTGAAGAAACTATCAAAGAAAGGAGAGAGCTAGAGATAATAACAGGAGAAACGGTGGATGAAAAGTGGAAGATATTTAAAGATAACATGGACGGTGCGGCAAGAGAAGTATTGGGAATGAAGAAAGTGGGAAAGGGGAAGAAGAAAAGAACGACATGGTTGAATGAAGAGATAAATACAGCCATAGCCAACGAAAACAAAAAGTATAGCCTCTGGATGAAGAGGAAAACTTAAAAAAAAAACAGATTAATATATGTGGAAGCTAGAAACAATGCAGAACAAATAAAGAAATTGAGTAAAAAACAAACATGGAAGGATAATGGAGAGGAACTAAAAGAAGATGTGAGGGGAACAAGAAAGATAATATATGGCTTAACTATAGGAATGAGAGTAAGGAAGGAACCAGAAACACAAATAATAATGAATAAAGATAGTGAGGTTTTGATTGAAGAGGTAGAGGTGATGGAAAGGTGGAAGGAATATGGAATATTTCGAAGTTGTTGAACTTTGAGGAAGGGAGGTGGATGAGGAGATATAGCTCAAGGAAGACTTGCGAGGAGATGGAGGAAATGACACTGTATGAGATCAAGAGAGCAAATCAAGACGCTAAAGAGGGGAAAAGAGCCCTGAAACGATGAGCTGAGTGAGGAAATGTATAAGACAGGGGTAGGAGTTAAAAGATGGATTGAACTTTGTTAAATGAAATGTGGGTCAGTGAGAGCCGGAGTGGGGAGAATCAATAAAATGTCCTATGGATAAGAAGGAGATCGAAGGAATCCAGAGGATGAAAGAGGAATAACCCTGCTAAATATAGCCAGTAAAATCTATGAGAGTGTTAGAGAGGAGGCTGAGAAACAAAGTTGATAATAATAGGGGACTAGCAGTATGGTTTCAGGGTCGGGAAAAGCACAACAGGACCAATACATTATATGAAAATCTTAATAAAAAAATGATAGAATGGAATAGAAGGGCAGATGTGGCATTTATAAACCTGGAAAAAGCTTTTGACAGAGTAAAGAGAAAAAACTGTGGAGAATCATGGAAGAGCCGGAATATGGGATACCGCAGAAACTTATAAGAGCAGTAAAAAGTACATACCAAAGGTCCAGAAATATGATAAGATCAGATCAAAGAGAGAGATGGTTTGAGGTAAATATGGGAGTGAGACAGGAAAGTGTATTATCACCCCTGCGGTTTGTATTGTACATGGACTATAATCTGAAAAGAATAGGCAGAAGAATAAATGGAGAGCATACTCTACTATATACAAATGATGCGGTCATAACAGAAGAAGGACTAGACCTGCAGGATGTGATAGACAGATGGAACACCCAAATGAGAGAAATGGATATGAAAATAACTACAGAAAGACAGAAGTAATGAAAATAGCCAGAGAAAGAGAAGAAATAAATATAATATTGGAGGGAAATGAATTGCGTCAGGTGGATAAATTTAAGGTGGATAAATTACTGAAGCTCCAGCTGTTCCAATAACTACTGATAACAGTTTTGCGCTTCAAAGAATAGAGCCATCTTTAGAAGTGGCAACGCAAATCAGAAACTAATATCAAATTACAAAATGAAGCATATGTCTTGGTCAAACTATCAAGAAAATTTAAATCAAGACATGGCCATCTATGGCAGAAATGAAATCAATTGGACTCGAGCCTTGGTTATCTTACAACAAATAAATTAAGAAAGTTTGATTGTAGCATGTCATTGTATGACGTGGAGTCCGGCCAAATTAATGATCCCCCTCACCCCCAAACGAGGATATTGGCCTCAATGCTTTGACGTTTGCACTTTTAATGAATTCGACTATCGTACACCCAACCAGTCTAATTCCAATACAAGTCTTAATAGAATACATAAAAGCACCAGATTGTATCCAGTCCCTTCTATCGAGTCTCATTTCATATGAATGCCAAAAGAACTAGAAGAGAAAATTTGGAAGATTGTTTGATAAGCAGACGTTTATGATGAGAGTCGCACAGAGTCACTGAAAGGAATTAGTCAGATACAATTTTATCGGACATGATATACCAAACGATGTCTTCTACTTGTTTAGAAATCGATATTCGGCTGGCCCATTTTTCGGCTTTATATAACTATAAAAAACCAGGCAACACATAGTATTCATAAACTTAAGATTTCATCTGTATACCCTTTACAGTTTTTGATGAATATATCTACATATATATATATATATATATATATATATAATATATATATATATATATATATATATATATATATATATATATATATATATATATATATATAATACTTGTTTCAACGAACTCTAACGATTGGGAATAGTTTTGTGACACTCTAGCATAGATTATGTACTTCTCAAATTTTATAATGAACAAGCCAATGTAAACATAAGGGGATTTGAATGAAATTCTGGCTCATGCCTTCTAACACAACTACGTCGCTACTATCCTCATACAAGATGACAATCAAAATATTTGAGGTGCCCTCGGATCAGGGTAATCCTGATTACGTTAAACGCTATCTTGAAGGTTTAGAAATTTATTTGTCAAGATTAAGCATGCATTTTAAGCCTGATAAAACATGTTTCCTCATAACTGATTTCTTACGGGAAACGGCATTTTTCCAATAAGCGAAAATTGGAAATAACAGAAAAAAAGAGTAGACGTACATTTCCAGATGGAAGTGAATCATTCAAAAGCATCCATGACTACTACGGAAACATTGAAATTTGAACGGGTAACCCATTACTATCTCACTATTAAGTATTTCCTTGTATTTATAATAGTTAACACCGGTTATCATTATTAGCAACATTTAGGTAACATACAGACATTTATTAAAAATTCTACATTTGGATGCATCTTTGATATGACAATTTACAAGTGAAAATTACCCGATTTTGAAGTGTAGTTGATTTCCATGCTTTCTTGGTTAAAGACTTGGTCTATTGGTCAATGACAATAACAATAACGTCCAGAATATTAATTAATATTTTTAAATCTCATGCAAATTTTGACAATGATACCTTTGAAGAATTCATTCAGTATAATAAAAGTAGAAATGTTGTCAATATCGCGGTCTGTTATAGTCATATTCTAAAGGATTGTAATCGTGAACTTGACGTCTTGCTCCTGGATGTTGTCTTTTTAAATCATTAAATTGGAAATACACATCTTTGACTTTAAAACGACATTAGGAGCAAATAAGTTGCTCTATAATAGCCTATTACCAAATTATCATCGATAATTGATAAAATAGGTTGAATGTAAAGCTTATCATCACATTCCTCATCATCAACGGAAAAAATCAAGTCTGGACCATCACTCAAATAATCAGGAACATAAACGAAGATTTCGGAAAAATATTTTCCTTTCAATTTTAGTTAACCATTTATTATTTTCTCTATAAATGACTTGTGGTGTTCCCTATCAAGTGGGTCAGCGTATGATGCCACGTCAGTTTCAAATTCGAGTTTTTCTTCAAGATCGAACTCTAATACAAGACGAGATTCTTTATCCTTATCAAACATGTTTTTCCAAGATTAAATCAATGTCAAACATCTTTGCATTTGGTTCCAAAGGAATAACTGAACTCAAAACATAAATTTTTAAACCATCAAAATCCATTTTGACTTTTCCGTATCTCTGTTAAGTGTATTCTCCGATGTGTAAGACTCTAAATAATGACAACAAATGACATTAAAGTTATAAACATTGTTACTTACAACAGTGACTCTTTTAAGAAAAGTTTGAACACTATAAAGAAACTGATGCTGAATCACGATCTAATATTACAAGAAAAAAGATTCATGACTTTTGCTCAAAAGAAATTGTAATACATGTGGGTAGACCTAAAAAAAAAGTATGTTTATATTGTGGAAACAATCTTTATCAAAGTATATTTAACCAGTGTTGAATAATGACTCTATAATTGTTATTGACTGTTATAAATATGAATTTTCATATAATTATGATCTTCAATGCACATCTTCCCTTTTTTAAAAAAGTTAAGTTATACTTTAATTATACTGGGTTATTTTAACTTTGATTCTGATGATTCGACTATTCATAAATTATTAAAGGAATTTATTGAAGAAAATATCTTTAAGCGAGCATTTATCCCTCCGTAGGCGGGTAAGACCACAATTGTCCGCCAACACCCCTTTGGTGGTGACCCTAAATGGAATTTGTTATATTATAGATATGATAGAAAAAGAAAGGTTAGTTTAAGTTTTTCTGGATAGTTTTAAAATTTCTAAGTCATTTAATCATTTGTTAATTGGTGGGGATTGTAGGTTTTTTAAAGTGTTATAATAATAACGTTTTTGACCACCACTGACTTATTCTTAAAAAGTATTCTTTAGAATGTTCACATATAAATTTCATTACTAGACAAAATATATATACTTTTTTTTGTGAAACTTTAAAGTAAATTACAATCATATTTAAAATAAAATAAAAAAAAAAATAATTTTCATAATTTTTTGATATTGTACTGAAAAATTAAAAGTTAATTATAGATTCTCTAAAGAACATCATACTGTTATAAACAATTTACCAATAAGATTAACAAACTTGTCTAAAAAGCATAAGAGATTTGAAAAGCTGAACAGTCTTTGGAATAATCTTTCTGCAAATCCAGGCGAACAAGAAATTATTCAATTTCTTAAAAGATGTTTGCAAGTGTTTCATGACAACATTCCATACTTAAATGGGGACTACGGTTGAGTCCTTCTTTGTTGCGGCTCGATAATTTTTTTTTTCCTTTGAAATATTAACATTTGTCTTTCTTATTTGAAGTTGTGATATAATTTATTTTTTTTGGCCAGTAACGGATGTAGTTGTTCAAGGTGGAGAGTCATAAAGCAGCCAGCAGCTCTTTTTCGGAGTCTCCAATAGTTCTCAACATTCATTGACTGAGATCGTGCTTCCTTGGATTGAGGAAACCACACAACCAACCTCCGAGGAAATAGAGAGGAGATCCTCACTCAGAACCAATTTGCATAAGTTGTATATACTATCCTATCTCGTAGTAAATATTATTACTATTATATATTATTATTATTATTATTAATTATTTATTAATCTATTATTTGTTCGGAGTTTTAGTCTCTTAATATGAATTTTGTAGGGGAAACGATTTACCGGAAATTGATGAAAAAGCGAAAATTTCGATTCATCTCCTATCTGTCTCTCTCTCTTCTTTAAAAAAAAGTGTGGTTTAAAATTCAAAATTTTTCTGTTTGTATTATTCACGGACTAGCACATGAAAAGCTTTCCTTAATAGCCTCTACATAAGAGCAAATTGCCAATTTTAGAGAACTGTAAAGGGAGAGGAGAAAAAAACCAAGCAGGGTTTAGTATGCACAGGCATGTGTAACATCACGAGAGAATTTAATTTAATTAAAACAACCTGTTAAACATTGACAGAAAACAAAATGAGATAGCCAAAGGAAAAATCTCTGCAATAACGGTTTTTAACATTGGTAAAAGGTTTTTTCTATTTTTTTCTAATTTGTTAGTAAGCGGAATACTTTACTTAAAACTAAAGAACGTAATAAAAAAGACTGAAGACTAATGACTCATCGGAAAGAGAGGAGAATTTATCTCGATACAATTTAGAAACTGTTTTATGACACGATTCTTGTCATCTCATCGCGGACCGGCAAGTTTGCAAGTTGCTTCAACTGCACACGGAAGTTAACAGAACATAATCAATACACATGAATCTCCAACTTTTTTAGGTCCGGAATGGGATAATTTATTGTTTGGAGTCATTTTTGGAGACCAAAAAATTTGTTGCAATAAAATTATACCGCGCAAATTTCATGTATCGTATGAAATTGAACAAATCAGCTTTTCACAAAATTTGACTTGTTGCCACTGGATCGATAATCACGGCCGCATAATCAGCAACGGATAAATAATTAAGGATTTGTCTGAAGCGCATGCATCTCTCAATCAACTTATAACGACCTGTGAATGAATGATCTGATGCTGGACTTTCTCTAAGGTTATTTTGAATACGCAGCCATATCTGTGACATTATAAATTACAAAGACTACTCACATCATTGACTGAAACTGATATGACAACATGCGATTTAGACAGCCCATACTGATTCAAACAACAGCATGAGACAAGTCTGAGGCGCATTCCTCTTATCTCTTACCAAGTCACATTTGACAAAGTTTCAAATTCATATTTCTTTAGTTTAAGAAATTTGATGATAATTTGAAATATTATATTAATGCATAATATATTAGTGCAAATTTATAAAATCCATTTGCTCATGCTAAGTCTTAAAAAATGTATCGATATAAATGCGACAATTAAAAATGGCTTGACAAGAAGCGTTTTTTGTCACGCTCTGCTTTTGTTTTCATATGACATAACTTGGTGTATAAACAAATTGGTGCATAGTAAAAAACAGGTGCTAGGTTAGATATGAGCAAGTCAAATGTTATGTAGGCAGACGATCTAGTTCTTTGCTAGTGCTGCCCTCATGACCAGAACGAGTTGCAAAAAGATAGATACCATCCACAAAATTACTTCATCTAGTAGGATTGATGCTCGAGATTAACTTAAGTAAAGTAAGCATCTTATGTGTTTAATATTTTTATCATCGTATTTTGTGGGAGATTTTTATGGTTTTATTTTAAAAACTGACTATTTTTAAGTTGTAAATTGTTATTAACATTCTAATTCAAATATTCTTAATATCTTTTTTATTAATATTCTTTTTTTTTAATATTTTTTTCTCTTGATATTTTTTTTTTATTGATCTTTTATAGACCAGAGATATTAGCCTTCTTTCTTTTTTCATTTTAAATAACTCATCACTAAAAATCCGAGAGAAATTCCCGTCTTAACAATAGACTGAAGCTCACCCGGAAGGACCACTGTCAAAGTTACCAAGAATCATTCGAGAACCGGACTCCGCTTACTAATACTATCACTATAATTTATAATAATAACTAAGATACTATACTATATAATATATTATTATATATATCACACGATATACTATATTATAAGTTATACTATATCACTATATTCTACTATGCTTACTCCTCTTCATCTTACGGGTGAATCTTATATTTTAACTTTTTATCTTTAAATAGGTATTAAGGCATAAAGCTATAGGCTAGCGGTACTACGGGTATGTAGTTACTTTAAAAAAATTATATATAAGGAGTATCTAACTATATATATAAATAATTATAATATTACTATAAGCATATTATATATAATTTATTATACTATATTGTGCTGATATATTTTGAAGTTACTACTATAATATCGTATAGATTTCTTAGGACTATATATTATATATTTTTCAACTTACAGTAGCTCTGACTCGAATTTAAAAGGTTATACTAATATTAGAAAATTAGAATATATCAGTATCTAGAAGCACTAGCCGTAATACCTACGGACGGGTGGGTGATGTGGTGACCAATAGCTTCTTGGTCCAAAACCATCCTAAATCAAACATAGTGTTGGCAACTTTGTTTATTGACTTGACCTTAAAACGAAATACAGGTCCCACTCAACCCACATTCTTTTGATATTTTCTCACGATCAAACCATCGATTCAATAACACACACGAAAACATTTCCTATTTCTACTATACACAATCTTCCTTTGCAATAGAACGCTTAAAGCAATTGCATCATTCGGACTAAACAATTTTCTTTAACCAACCAATCTCCTTCATCTAAGATCAAATGCCTTTAATCTTCTATACACGAAGATTGTAATTTCTGCTTTGTGCAAGCCTTCTTCATGAAAACCCAAAATAATAAATTCGGTTGAAATTCGTTCTTCCGACCACTCCGATTTTGACAACAAACCAAACTCTCTTAGCCTATGCATATACTAATTTCCCTTCGGGCCCTCCTTTGCATTTCTACCTTCCCGATCATCTATTGCTAAAGAATTCGCTCGAGGATGTGAAAGCCCAAGCCCAAATGACTAGATATATCCGAATAAGGTAAACATACCAGGTTTCGCCCACCACGGTAAACATCCAGGTTCGCTCAGCATCAAATCATACGCCACACCTTTGGGCATTCCGTTCTTGCTTAGCATTTGGTCTAGCATGGTTGGTTAATCAGTGAATTAACGGAAGAGAGAGTGAAAAGATAGAATGCATTTTTTTTTGGTCCCAAAGCAGGAAATCTATTCATCAAGCGTAAAATTTTGCGTCAAAAGTGATTTACATCTATATCATATATTATATATAATATATATATATATATATTACTATATATTATATATATAATATATATATATATATATATATATATATATATATATATACTATATATGTAACATGTCGGCACTATATTATATAATATATATTATATATATCTATATATATATATATTATATATATATATACTATATTATATATATTATATACTAATACTATATATATATAAAATAATATACTAATATATATAATATATTAATATAATATACTATATATATAGTTATATACTATATATATATATATATCATATATAATTAATATATAATTATATAATTTAACACAAATATATATATATTTCATATATATAACTAATATGAGTATATATTATATGGTGCTATTATCATATATTATAATATATATCATATAATTAATCATATCATATATATATATATATATATATATAATATATATTATATCTAATATAGTATAATATCTATTTTATATATTATTATACAATATATATATATATATCTACTATATATATATACTATTCATATATATAATATTATATATCTAATATATATAATATATCTATTATATATTATATATATAAATATATATTATATACTATTATAATACTATAATATTACAGTATCTATTGAGTATATATATATTATATCAATACTATCTCATACTATTAGAGTTACATTTTTTATTTGTTCAATATATTTGTATTTTATATATATACAGATAAATAAAATATATCATTATGATGAGATTATATCTAATGACTAGTACTATAGTATATATATAATATAATATACTATATATATATATACTATAATATATAGTATAGATATATATATATAGGATATATATAACATATCTAATATATAACATGTATTATATAATCATATAGTATATATCGAAAACATTAAAACTATAATATCATAATATATACATACTATAATATACTATATATATAGTATATACTATATATATGCATAATATATATCTTTTTTTCATATAATGTGCGTTGTCTTCGAGTTTTTAAGATTTTAACATAGCGATATTGCGAAAACATTTTTGATACCGGATGTATCCAACAACTCATAAATGCTTTTTGACGAGTTACCGACTAGTCTGAGAGAGCCAGCTAAAAAGATCTATTATCGCATTGTAATATGATAAGATAACCTATTCCATCTTCCTTTTTTTTCCAGGCATCTTACTTTAAAGATAAGCATTCCTAAATATATGGAATTTATCTTTTTCTTAAGTAACATTTATCTTTTTAGTTGATATAATAATCCAGGTATTTTCTGTTGAAAATTTTATATTTTTAACTTTACCATTATTTCTCAATCATTTAATGTATATTTCACGTTTTTTAATTAATAATTTACTCAACATTACTGCATATTATTGCTCATGTTAATAATGTTAGGTAAACCGCATTGTAATTCTGGAATAAATGAATTTGAATTGAATTTTTTGTTACTGTATTATTATTATTATTCTGAGCATGATATTGAGGACACATTCTTTACATCTTGATATCAAGCATCATCTAATTTTTCTGGTAATGCTTTAAATTTACGCAACATTCGGCCAACTAAACAATGGTTCGCAAGAAAAAATAAGAATAGAGAGACGGAAACTTTATCTTCTCAATCCCTGCCTTGATTTCTTCTTTACCACGGACCCCCTCTAATATATATTTATATCATAATATAATAATTAAAAATATATACTATATATATACTATATAAGTAACTATATACCTATCACTATTATTATAGTATATTATACTAGCATATTATACGGTAGTTTCTATATTAGTAGTATATATATTATACGTTAATATTTATATACGATATATATATATATTATTAACTATCAAATGTGTTAGTAGTACTACGGGTATTATATACTATTATATATATATATTATAATATACTATAATTATAGTAATTACTTCATACTACTTAGTTATATGGCTACCTATATATATAATATATATATTTATATATATATCGATATAATACTTATTATATATATATTATGTATTTGCACACAGTCGTAATGATAGGATCTTAATAGCGCGAAAGCTTTCACGAAACCTAGGAAATTATTCGTTCTATACAATATTGGACTATCATAATATACACGTACAATTGTTCTGTTGATCTTTTTTTATAACATTGATTAAATAATGTCTCTCTTTTACAAAAAAAAAACACAAAAACCAAATTAATATTGGAACCTGTTTGCGCAGCTCGCAAAATGATTAGTCGGATACATTTTGAAAACCACCTCCAAACATATATATATAATTATATATATATATACATATATATATATATTTATATATACCTATACTATATATATATATATATTTATACTATATCATTATAATACTATTATACATATATACTATATTAAGAGTGATCCCATCCTTTTCACCAAAATTGACCTGTTTATCTCGATATCGATAGAATATAGACCATGCAGAAGTAACAGTTATCATAGTGTTTCGTTGATATATATATATATATATATATATATATATATATATATTATATATATATATACTATATATATATATATATATATATATATATATATATATATATTATATCTGTGTACCTAACCAAATTTATCCTCAACCTATTACTCTTAAAGCCGATCGACCTCTTTCTTACCACCATAATATTCTCTCTCTCCGCTCCCACGAATGGACCTCTACACATACATTATTTAAAACGAAATTAAACCAGTGCTGCGAAACAAAAGAGGTCTTCCGCAACCATCACCCCAGATCAACGCTTACTCCTCCCTGTTGATTAAATTAACGAAGGGGTCGACGACCAGTCACGTAATTTCATCCATAGAGGCACAATTATCAATACGTGAAAGGTCAAAATGTCTAATACGCGCTAATCATAAAATATCCCTGTCGTGTCGCGACCAAATCTCTAAAGATGACAACCGAACTGGCCCATACCTGCTTGGAAGGTATAAACGGTCAACACCACGTCAACGTTTTAAAGGGACCACTCGGGGAAATGCAGGGGTTTTAATAATTGTAACACGCGCAATCTTAGTCGACGAAAGACAACACGCATTTGGGTTTGGTTCATCAGTCCTTGACTTATGTAAACTACTCCCGATAGGTTCAGTTTGTTGATTCACCTCGTTTAAGGCGCAGGCGGGCTTTGCCGACTCGTCATTGTTATAGATAATAGCGCCGACTAACTGGGTATTCCTGATATCGGTCATCTCTTTTCCATATTTGATGCTAGCGACGTCTTTAGAGTCCGCAGCTTCTTTCATTTCGATATCGATGACTTCGGGTCCGATGGCGCCTTCGATGTTTCCAATTATTAGATAATATAGCGCACCATCCAGGGAGAGTGCTTCTCCCTCTCCTGTATAAAATTT
>JABUQX010014181.1:20000-22723 GCA_015478945.1 Trachelipus rathkii
GGTCACAGTTTGAGCTCAAATAGGGTTGGCAAATGTGGAAAGAAAAGAAAAACAACACCCAGGGAGGACAGAAAAATATTTCAAATGGCTCTGAAAATTAGAAGAATATCATGTAGGAAGCTTTCCAATGTTTTATCAGTAGAGGGGATTATTCTTTCTAGAAGAGCCGCCAATAGGGGGCTATTAGATGCTGGATTAAAAGCCTATCGTCCAAGAAAGAAGCCTAGACTAACTTTAGAAATGAATCGGGCAAGTAATGCCTGGGCTCAGACTCATATTCATTGGACTTCTGAGCAATGGGAGCAGGTAAGAGTTAATCAGATAGCTATTATTTCTTTTATCACTAAATAAAGGCATTTGGTTATTAGTAAATCGCAATGACACTTGAAAATATCATTATTACTGAATTATCAACCATCTATGGTTTAAAATCATGAATTTCTGTACTTGTTTGACTACTTGCATTATCTTCTATTCTTTTCCTACTGTCCATATTGTGTTTTATATTGCTCCAGATTGTATTCTCTGATGAATCCACCATTGCTGTGCTTGATGATCGTGTGCAGAGCGTGAAAAGGCGATCAATTGAGGAATTTAAACCCGAATGCCTGAAAAAACGGTAAAACTTCCACAGAAAATCATGGTGTGGGGTGCCATTTCTGTTCATGGCCCAAGTCGATTGATGATTGTTGAAGGCACCATGGACCAGCATAAGTATATAAATGTACTTACAAACGTCGTTTACCACCTCAAACAAGGGATTGGTTTGGCGATAGACCTTGGATTTTTCAACAAGACTCCGCCCCGTGTCATTCAGCGAAGTCAGTAAAGAGATAGTTCGCACAGAATGGCGTAGAGGTACTTCCATGGCCTGGAAATTCACCTGATATGAACCCTATTGAGAGTTTGTGGTCAGTGTTGAAAGATGAAATACACGATGTTCCAATTACGACCAAAGTAAAACTCATAGAACGTCTTATTCAGGTTTGATTTCATTCCGAAAAAGTCCGAAATTTGTGCAGAACTTTAATTACTGGCATGCCCAGTCACGTTAAAGCACTTACAGGTGCCAAAGGTGCCCAAACCAAGTGCTAAAATATTTATATTGTCCTGATGTATTAAAATAAATTAAAAAAAAATGAAATAAATTAAATTTCATAACCTTTTTATTCAAAAAAAAGCATTTTTTTAAAAAAAATCCATAAAAAATTGCCAGTACGTCGTTAAATAAAACAATAAAATAGTTATTAACCTGGAATTAACTCTTATCTTATTTAAAAGAAAAATAATATAAAAATAATTGTAATTCCGATTATGAGTTGTTAGCTGATTATAAGATTAATTATAATTCTAAAATTAAGGGGAGGATCAATATTTGAGATTTTGGGACCCCATTTTAGCCCCCACCTAAAACTTTACATAAAACTCTTAAATTTCAGACATTTTTGATGGGGAAAAAAGCAAACCGCAGCCTTTTCTGACCTCTAGAACGTCATTTTCCTGTGTTTTTCTGTGTCTGTAGTCATTGTTTCGGCGTTTTCAATTTTTGTCCAAACTTAATTTTTTGATATTTTTTCGTATCAACTTCTACAATTTTTTTCGAAATGACTTCACAAACTTGAATATACATAGATGGAACTATTACGCACAAAATACACATAGAATTTTTTTGATTTTGGGAAAATTGTGCTCAGCAATGTCGATTTTCAAAACATACTACTTTTTTTCAGTTGCTGAGCACAATTTTCCAAAAATCAAAAAAATTCTATGTGCATTTTGAGCGTAATAGACCCATCTATGTATATTTTAAGTTTGAAGTCATTTCGAAAAAAAATTGTAGAAGTTGATAAGAAAAATTATCAAAAAATTAGTTTATTAAAAAATGAAAACGCCGAAAAAATGACTACAGACACATAAAAACACCCGAAAATGACGTTCTAGAAGTCAGAAAAAGCTGCAGTTTGCTTTTTTTCCATTACAATTGTCTGAAATTTAAGAATTTTAGGTCCATTTTTAGGTGGGGGCTAAAATTGGGTCCCAAAATCTCAAATATTGAATCCTCTCCTTAATAATAAATGGTTAAAATTCTTGATTATATAACATAAAAGTAATATTAAAATTATTGATTATATACAGTAAAAATAATTCTTGATTATATAACGTAAAAATAATTACATTGTGAATGTATTTTATTATTTAAATCTAAAACAAAAAATAATATTTTTTCTTTTTTTTCTGATTTTTTTTTAAAAATGCAAATAATAAAAAATTTATTAATATACAAAATAAAAATTAAATTATAGTTTTTCATTTTTTTTTAGAAACGATATACCGGACCCCTGGAGGCAAAAAAAAAATTTCCGTATCGTAAACGCATAATAATAAAAATGTTAAAATATATATATGTAAAATATGTAAAATATGTAAAATATATAAAAAGTATATAAAAATATGTACATTACATAAAATATGTAATGTAGCATGCAAAAAAAATGAATAAAGATAATAAAACAAATTTATTAAGAAAAAATATTCTTTATTTACGTAAAATGTACAAAATATACTATTTATTGTTCTTTGGTGGTAAATAATATAGTATTAACTTCTTCTGATCTTTTCCAAACAATCTAGAGTTCTTTGTAACTCAGTAGAGCTGAGGCATTCCTCTGATGTTTTTCTTCTTTTTGATGGAAGAGACTGCAAAGATTTGTGTCTCTTCTGTT
>JABUQX010014182.1:0-5000 GCA_015478945.1 Trachelipus rathkii
GGGATACACCAGCATTCCAGCATGTCACTTCCTCTTTCCTCCTGTACTATCGGAGTTTTATGGATATGAGCTGTTGGGCTTTAAACCAAAGGTTCACCTAATCTTATGCCTTTAAAACCTTACGTTACATCTAAGTCTCAAAATTTACAAATGACCACATAAAATCTTGCACAAGGCCTTACTTTTTGTGAACGCTTAGTGCTTCGCAAGACTGAAAAACCAGATATATTATCAATCTTTTATATCTTTTAATTATTCTTTTTAAATTTTTTTTTTTACCCAACAATCAATTCTTAGATTCCCAAAATGATTATTTATCGTTTTCGTCCGTGTCAGGATCCACACCGTTTCGTCTATGGACATTTACCTTGTTATTAGTATACTCAACTTATACTACTATACCTACTGTACTGAGCTACCAAGGCATATTACACTCACACTAGTTGATATATATAAGTATATTACATAGACTACTCACCTTATCCCCGTTCAGCCTCATTACGTCACCTTAACTAGATTCATACTATTACCTCACCGTTTTACTCACTATCAACCTATCTATATAATATAATTATATATATTTAGATATAGTATACTATATATTCACCTCATAGTATCGCGTACTAACTATACCTATACCTCACTATTATATTAAACGTGCTGCTTCCTCCTAACATAAGCTCTACGTCTTATATTACATAATATATACTCAGATAATCACGTACTATGATACTATGCTCCAGATACCTTTATACCTACCTACTATTTACTCAGAGATTTCCTTATACCTACTATATCTTGTACTAACCCCGCCATATCTTCTCTTACTATTACTCTATTATCATGGTCGCTTTGGTCGACACTAAATACCGAAGTTTACCCGCATACAATCCTAAAACTAAATTAGGTACAAGAAACTGATAGCATATATGGAATTCAGCGTATGAAATTTGTATGCGAATTAAGGAAAAAAAAAAATTTCTTATTTTTTTTTATTCATGTAAATAATTTGCCAATTAAATTACGAGTAGCGTGTATCACAGAAAACTAATAACCATATTTTAGAATTCAGCCCCGTTATCCGACAATTTTGTATGAAAACCAAAGCGGCATTTTCTTTCTTTCATTTATACTAAAAGAATACCCAAAGGTAAACCGCAAAAGAGCAAAGAGTCGGTGTCTCTCCGCCCTCACTTAGGACGGACGTCTGCGTATCGCCGCTCCTAGGCCCGGGGATTCGGTCTCCCCCTCTCTGTCCCACCGTCGGGCCTCGAGCCCCACTAAAAAAATTTCCATACCGGGATTCCCAAATATTTTTTATCGTCATATAAACAAAAAATCCCTTTTTGTTCAAACAAAAAATTTAAACCGATGCTGCTATTCCATATATGTATCATAATTTTTCTGTATAATCGGTTCCATAGCCTCGATCTCTCGATCCTCCTAGCCTCGCCTCATCCCCCTTGCTATTTATCCCTTCCTTATACCTATCGTTAGTTTTTTTTAGAATAGAAAAAAAATAAAAAAACGTCCCATATATAGCTATCTCTCTGATACCTCTTTTTGACTTTTCGTGCCCTTCTCCCACTACAAATTTCCGTACGCTGATTCCATATATGTTACAAATTCATTTTACAAATACCTACCATACCTTTCAAATAGACCAGTTTGAGAATTCATGGCAGCATATTATTTGTATATATATTTGCCATTAATAAAGGATACGTATAAAAGAAAATTATAAATATATTTTTATTCTATTATTATATATAATATACTACTATATATATGAAATTTTGAGCCTTTTTTTCTCTTTGATCAACTGCAGAAACAACGTTTCATCACTGAACTCCTGTTAAATAACAATTAATAACAAATCTTGTTAAAAAATAATATTACCCCATTCCTGTAACCACATATGCAGGACCAATAATATTATAATATAAAATATATATATAATATATAGTATATTATATATATATTTATTATTATAAATTACCACCTATCCTAATATAGATATAACCCTACTAATATAACTATATATATATATATAGTGATAAATAATACAAAGTATTGTGGCCAATAAATGGAATTTAGTTCACTTCGTATGATAAGAAAGCTTCCACCCTGAATATATTGAAGAAGTCAAAAAATTTTGGAGTACCCTGATGAAGAATTAAAAGCCAGTCTAGATTTTATGTGAAAAAAATAAAGTTTTTTGTTTGTTTTTTGATTGTTTTATTATTCTTCATATTATTTTTTTTTATATAACAATCCATGGAACAGATTTACTTAGGAAATGATATTTATAAAGTATAATAAAACTTATACTAACTATATATATCTGACACTATATTATATATATACTATATATATATATTATAATATTATATATATATTATAATATATATTAAATATATATCTATATATATAATATATATATATATATATTAATATGTATATTAATTAATATATATATAATATATATATAATATAAGTATAAATACCTATATATATATATTATATAGTTATATATATATATCATAATATATATATATATAGTAATAGAAACTGTTAATGTACAGGATAACACCAATATATAAATATTATCATATATATTATGTTTATTATATTTATATTATTTCAAAATATATATATATATTATATATCATATATTTAGATATATATATATATATATTATATATAGACTATAATATATATATTATAGTATATATATATTAAATTAAATATTTCTTTATATGTAATTATTAAACTAAGTCTTAAACATTCTTTATAGTTATTTATTTCGTTATCATTATATTAACTGAAAGTGAATCTATCAAAAAAAAGAAACGTAACAGGAAGAAAGTATTTTTGTTTTGTGAGAAGATATATGAAATTACCTATTGTGACACAGTGAAGTGCCAAAATTGAAACAAATAAAGATAGTAAAGAACTACCAGTGTGGACTCGGTGAAGTGCCAAAGTTGGAGGGATGTAAAAGATGAGATAGGGGAACTATCATAATAATACCGGAACAATAAAACAATATACAGTAGGAGAAAATAGGCAATAAATTAAAATAAAAGAGAAGAGTTATCTTTTGATATCTCAGCAATTACCTGGTAAAAAAAGAAATGCAAACACTTAAGAAGCTGTTGTTTATTATAAAACAGAAATGAGTTTGATTAATGCCACTATTTTTTCTTCAATGGTTAATAATGTCGTTTTGACGGGAATTGTTTTGCATTTCACTTTGAGAAGCTGTTTTATGTTATTTTTATATTTTTTTTATTTAAGATTATTGTCCAATTTTTCGAAGATGGGATTCTTTGAATCAAAGAAAAAATACTTGTCATTTTACATCCAAAAACTACGAATTGTCTGCTAACAGAGCCCTCCCCCCCATGGCGTACTAACACAAAGTAAGAATTCACCTTCGGGGGGAATAAGGCTATGTCGCTTTTCTCATCCACTAGTATGACCATTATACTTTTAGAGACTTGGAGTTCAAATACCGGTACACCAATCTATTATTATATTCTATTTTATCTTCATTTTCTATATAAACATACAAAATTTGCTTCTGGAATTTAAATAATTTTTTTTGGTATCAGTAATGTACATCATATAATATATATAATATACTAATATATATATATATATTATATTATATATATATATATAATATATATCTATATTATAATATAATATGTATCATATAAGGATTGGATAGAGAGATTTGCTCAGGGGTGTGTAAAAAGAAGGGGTTTGAAAGTAACGTTGATAAGAGTAAGTCATGGTTGTGAGTTGAGGACAGTCCTTAGTAGAATGTGAGCACTAGTTGCAGTACATGTCTGAGTTTCAATTTATTTTAGAGAAAAAAAAGATTGAAACACGGAGAGTGCAGAATTTGTAGCAGGAAAGTCCTATACCGGAAATGCAGGAAACTGGTGGCTGTTTGCCAATATAAATCGTTCCGGTAATGAAAGGCATTAAGTCTTGAGTTGCCTAGGAGTCTTACATCAGAGGGCATGTTTATACCTGTGTTCATTGAGATAGTAGTGACGGACTACTGGTCCTTGATAATAAAAGCTAATAGTGCTTAAGGTTCCAATCGTGTTCAGTCATGGACAATCTAATGAGGCTAGTGTGACAAGAATTGATAAAATGAGGACCAGACATGAACACGTACTTAGAGGATGTGTGTAGTGTGTATAAGAAAGGGTCAGTTGAATGAGCTAAGAAGCAATCGATTTAAAGTATGTTGAGTTGTCTTGGTCATTGTTGGAAAGGCACACCATCCTATGATATGATAGTTCGGTGGTTAGCGGGACGTTGTTAGTGGCGACGTGTGTTCGGACGACGGCTTAAACAGCTGGGAGACCGAAGAAAAAAGTGGGATTGAGTCAGTAAACGGAATTTGAGCAGAGAGAATGTGGCTTTGGTAGAGGGCAAGAAAAAGTGTCTTCTAACAGGAGTGAACTGCGTGTATGTGAGAGGACGAGTTATGGTCTGTGGCCCATCTGGGACCAAAAGCCGCGATAGAACCCTTACTATTGACGACTGCTCCATATGTTGAGGTCCATCGTACTCCGGTCCCATTGAACGCTGTAGGTCGATTTTTTCTGACTGCGCCATGAGTTCTCTACCTATAATGTACAGAGGCGGGCAGATAAGCTGGTTCTTTCTCGACTTACTGCATATTCTCACTCTTAGCTGCTTTCTGGCTTCTCTTTTCGAATGCACTGCTGCGCAACCTTACCCCCAATCTTGCGGAACATAAAAGGAAAGCAACATGAGATAGACCTACTATCAATCTCTTATCCATATTTATAGTTATACATGTTATACTATATACTGATTATGATACTAGATATATACTCGTACTACGATATGAATTTTCTTATATATATATACTTTAATATCACATTATCATTAGCTATAAATACATTGAACATTACATTAGATATATCAATATATATCATATACTATACCAT
>JABUQX010014182.1:7500-27500 GCA_015478945.1 Trachelipus rathkii
GATCCTCCATATAATACCTTACATCTTCACTCTTTATAGTATATATATTTCTCAAATTCATCCAAAAAAAAATTTATTTGCATCACTTAATTCCTACAAAATTAATGAAAAAAAAATATTACATTAAACAAAATCTAAATTATATAACAAGATATTACTATTTAGATTTTTTACAGTTTATATTATATTATATATAGTTAAGGTTGAAATAAAAAAAAAATGATTTTTTTTTTTAAATATTTCCTATCGATGTGCATGTATGTATGTAATTGAGTGTAAGCAAACAGTTATTACAATATATTATAGGTGAAACCATTTTCCTATAAGTTGCTTAAAGGAATTCTTTCGCTTACTTATTCCCATTAAAAAATGTTCATAGGTTTCTTTGTAAGATTAATGGGGTCCCTTTTGTCAAGCTATGAAAACTACTCGTTATATAAGTAAAATATGTAGTTTTCATAGTATGACATTTAAGGCTCCATTAACCTTGCAGAGAAACCTATGGACATTTTATATGGGTTGGATTAAACCAACCCATATAAAAATGTCCATAGGTTTCTCTGCAATGCTAATGGAGCCTTAAATCTCATATTATGAAAACTACTTATTTTACTTGTATAACGAATAGTTTTCATAGCTTGACAAAAAGGACCCATTAATCTTACAAAGAAACCTATGAACATTTTTTAATGGGAATAAGTAACCGAAAGAATGCATACATGCAACTTAGGAAAAATTGTTTGGTTCAGTTAATAATAATCTGTAATAATCTTGTAGAGCATTTTTGGGGATTGTGGAAGTTGCACAGAACTTGCTTATAAGCCTTCCCCACTAGACTGTAATAATTTATGGGATCTTAATGGGAATATTCCCCATAGGGACCGGCTAAAACCCATGCCAAAACGCCACAAGATATTACAAGCCTCCCCATAATTTTCTCCCCATAGGACGGTCATTTATGTTGTAAGATCTTGCAAGTTTCCTATAATTTTTTTTTGTTGGGAGAGAGAGAGAGAGAGAGAGAGAGAGAAAGGTGAAGTAGCGCCGTCCGAAACGATACAAACATCCATCATTGGGTTAACCAACGGAATGGTGGTTTGGCTTGGCACTCTGTTGCACTCTGGTTCGTTATTTTAGCGTTTCACATTCTGAAAGAGGATTTCTATGATACTTTTGCCTAACACTTGTTGAGCTCACTCACTCCCACCACTCTTCCCCTTCTTCACATGATTGACGATGAGTTGAAATCTTTGCTCTAGAACACAATGAAATGTTCTCTTTTAATGATTCAACGAATTACGATACACAACAAACTGCTCCGAGATGCTTTAAAGATAGGCGTCCAAACGATCAAACAAATGTCACTTGCCTGCTGCTTCCACCACCAAAGGTTACTCGTTGGTGATCATTGGATGTTGAGAAATGCGTGCCTTTAAGCATTTTTCCTGGCCTACATGCTCTTGGGGCATGGCCTTATTACTCTTCATTACTTCTAAACATTACCTGTCTTATTCTACCATTTCCACCTTCGCTTAACAACACTATGCCTCTTCTTTCCCAATTCAGACTTCAGCGCTCTTCGCGTTTTGACCGAAACTCGATCGCTTTAACGCTCTTACAACAAACCTCATTCCCTCTTACTGGCTTTTAGCTCACTTTTCTGCCAAACGCGGTTGTTATGCGTATATGAGCAACGATGTTTGTTTTCGAGTTTTTAACTAGTCTTCCGAATTTTCCGAATTGTGTCTTACGTCCTCTTGTAAATCTAATATATATATTACTATACTATATAATATATAGTAAATTCTATGTATATAAAATATATAATATATATATTCTATTGTAATTCTAAAAATATATATATACTATAAGTGTGTGATGTGTGAGAGTGAGTGGGGGGGGGGTGATGGGTTGATATTATGGTAGTGTTGGGGGGGGGGGCGGTAGAGGTGGGTATATATCTTATCAACCCTTGAGAGTTAATACCAGCGGTGGGTAGATCACAGCGAGACGATAATGTAACTTCTTATCCTGTTATTTCTAATCGGTTAGAGTAAGTTCGAGTAAGCTGGAGAGGTGGGAGTGGGGATGGTGGGAAGTGGTGTGAGAGGAGGGAGCGCGAGAGTGTGTAATGTGAGATGGCTGTGGGGGGGGTGATGTGAGGTGAGTGCGCGTTGTGAAGAGTAGGACGGGAGAGGAGCTGCAGTGTCAGCGAGTAGAGAGTGTAGATGATTGTGAGGTGGGAGAGTGGTGAGTATATTGATTGCCAGTTCCCTGCGCTAGACAGCGTTGGAGGAGGAGGCATCCCCGTGCAGGTGGTGGGGCTGGCTGGGTTGCTCACGGAGGCCTGGATTTCGTGTCGAGCGGTAGTAGTGTGAGTGAGTTAGTGGTGGGGATTGGAGAGGGTAGTGTATGGGGAGAGGTTGTAGGTGAACTGTCAAGATGAGCTAGGCGAAGTGTGGGTGGTGCGGCGGCGGGCGTGTGTGTAGGGTGTGGGCGGAGGCTCCGGGAGGTAGGCTGCGAGCGACGAGCTGGGGTGTTGTGTGTGCGTGGTGGGAATGGTGAAGGGTCTGAGGACCCGCTGACAACTTGCGAGCGGTCGAGGGTCGCGCTGCCGTTGCTCGGGGGTAGGCGAGGGTGGGTGCTCGGAGGGCGGGTGCGTGGCGTCCTGTTTACGAGACGAGAGTGGGGTGCGAGCGGACGGAGGAGGAGGTGGAACCGAGGAGTAGTTGGTCGGTGCTGTGAGCAGCAAGTGGAGAAGTGAGATAGTGTAGAAGAGGTGTGAGAGCGGAGTAGTAGGGGAGAGGTGCGCCGTGTGGTGTGGGAGGTGAGGGTGGCGTGACAGGTGTGAGGTAGTGTAGGCTGGTGTGACAGAGATGCCTATTGTGAGAGAGGGTTGCAGCAGAGGTTGAGGTCGGGTGATGGGTGCGGGAGAAGGAGGTGCGCGCGATGCGCGTGCGACGATTGGTTGGGTGTGTGTTTGTGTTTGTGGTTGTGTGTGTGTGGTTGTGTGGTGTGTGTGTGTGTTTTGAAGGTAGGTAGAGTGTTGAGGCATGATTGAGAGTGTGAGTTGAGCGGAAATGGACGAGAGGTGCGGTGAGTGTGTGCGTGCGCGGAAGGTATCGATGTGGTGGGGGTAGCAAAGAGGTGGGGACAGGTGGGAAGGAGAGCCGTTGCTGTGGATCGCGGCGCGGCACGCGGGGTCGGGGGGTGGGGTGGTTGGAGCTGATTGGTCGAAGCTCGTCTTCGGAGCAACCTTCCTGTGAGCAATGTTTGTTGAAGAGACATGGCGAGATGGGTGTAGTTACGTGACTGGGGATGGTAGAGGTGGTGGTGGCAGCGTCGGTTGGGGTTCCGTGCTATAGGGGGTAGTGTTGAGAGAGGAGGGGAGAGGAGGGGGAGAGGAGGGGGGAGGGGGGAGTTTGTTGCGTGTTGTTGTTTTGTTGTTTGTTTGGACAGACGGGGATAGAAGTAAATGCGATTAACGTAGCGTGCGGTCGGTAAGTTCTAGGGGGGGAGGAATTGGCGTATGCAGAAGCTGATAGAAAGGCGCCGCGCGTCGCGCGTTGTTTGTTTGCTGGGGGGTGCGGGTGGTCGTGTGTTGTGTGGTTTTTGTTTTTGTGTGTTGTGAGTGAGAGCGGCTTTGAATTTTCTCGTTGTTTGCGGCGAGGGTGGTGCGCATGGGTCGCGGTTGAGGTGTGGTGATGAGGAGAAGTGTGCGTGTGGAGCAGTGTTCGGTAGAGTTGTTCGGGTACGTCTGCGGGTCGTGTCCGCGGAGTGTGCGTTGGCGAGGGTGGAGTAGGTAAGCGTTGATTGGGGCGCGGGGGGCGTGTGGGGTGTGGGTGAGTGCGGGGCGGGTAGCGCGAGGGGGGCGGGGGTGAGGGAAGGGGGTCTCGCGGAGTATGGGGTGGGCTGCTGCTGAGAGAGTTGTGTCGGTGAGGCGGATGTGTGAGGGGGCGGTGGTGTGGAGGTGGGGGGGGGGGGGGTGTGCTTAGGTGTAGCGAGCTGGGGCGCTTGCGCGTTGTAGGAGATGTCGTTGTTGGGAGAGGCAGAGATGAGTAGTGCGTGGGTGGTGTGTGTAGTGGAGTTGAGCGCGGAGGGGAGGCGTGTGGTGCCGGGGGAGGAGAGGCTTGAGGCGCAGTTGGGAAGGCCAGCTGGGAAGGTGTCTGGCGAGGATGAGGGGGCGACGTGGGGGTGGTGGAGAGTGGAGGCGGTGCGGAGCGTGGGAGGGAGGTGCTTCGTGCGTGTGACGCGAGACCCGAGAAGTGCGTGCAGCGTTGGGGAGGGTCGTGGGGGCGGAGGAGCATGGAGAACGAGCGGTGTGGGGGAGGGAGCGCCGCGTGGTTGGGTGGCATGGGTTGGATGGGGCGTAATGGGTGGCTCGTAGAGACGAGTACGAGGGTGGGCGGGGGGCAAGGGAAAGGGAGAGTTTCAGCCAGTTTGTAAGGCGCTGTGCGATGGGGGGGTCTGTCGCGCGTATGTGCGGAGGTTGGGAGATGCGAGTGAGGGCGTTTGGAGTGTCGGAGGGTGGACGGGGGGAGGGCGTGTGAGTGTTGTAGAGGAAGTTGTGCGGTGGGGGCGGTGGTGGGGTGGTCGCGGGGGGTGTTGGCGTTGTGGTGGAGGCGTGAGGGGGGGCGCGTCGGGTGGAGGCAGAGGTCGTTGAGGTCGGTGAGGCCGGAGTGGAGGAGGTGGACGGAGGTGAGCGTCAGTGTGAAGAGTGAGGGTTGTGTTGGGGCGAGGTGGGAGAGCTGCGTGGTGCGCTGGCGGATCCGAGAGGGGTGGGAGGTGGGTCTTGAGTTGGAGGGGGGGCGCAGGGCAGAGGTGGACTGGGAGAGAGAGAGGAGTTCGGGGGCGGGTGCTGCGTGGATGATCGGGGGTTGTGGGACAGTTTGTATGAGCGAGCGGGGTGTGAGTCGACCGGGTTGTGCGCGTGTGTGTTGAGGGGGGTGGGGGTAGTGGCGCGGCGGAGAGGGAGGTGAGTGCGTGGGTAGGCAGAGGGGCGTGGGTTGCGGAGTGATGAAGGAGGGAGAGCAGTGGAGGCAAGGGATGAGTGATGGTGTGAAGGCCAGGTGAGGGGCGGGGGGCTAGTGCTGGGGGGGCGGAGAGGGCGTTGAGGGCACAAGTCGAGCATGGAAGGGTGAAGTGGGGGGGCGGGGGGGAATGTTTCTCCGAGGACTTCCGGGTTAAGGATGCGGTGAGGGGCGCGAAGTCTCTGAGATAGTGCTTGGCGCTGTGAACGGCTTCGGGGTGGTGGGTTTGTGGTCGTGATCAGAGCGTGGCGACGATGGTGGGTGTGAGGTGGGTGAGACGTTTGGTAATGAAATTTCGTTCACTGCGTAGGGGCGTGGGTGCAGTAGGAATTTTGAGGCGAGAGAGATTTCCTGCGTCTGTGTTTGGTTGTGTGTAGGAGAGTGGTCGTTTTGGAATCCGGGAAGGGTGGTGGTGTTTAGTGTGGTGTAGTGTGGCGTGGGTGAAGGTGCTGATGGGCCACGGGGCGGAGTGAGGTTTGTCTCGGTAAGTTCTGGAAATTGCTGGGCTGTGCGCTGGTGGAGAGTATGCAGAGGGGCGGCGGCCAGAGGAGAGCAGCTCTGCCGTGCGCGGCGCTGGTAGGAGGTGAGAGCGTGGCGCGGTGTGGTAGACAGTTGAGCTGTCAGAATTGGCGCACGTAGGGGGGTGAGCGCTTGTGTGGCAAGCCGTTAGGGTTTGAGGTCCGCTGTGATGGGTAAGCGCGATGGCGAGGTCTGCGGCTGGGTGTCGTAGGTAGTTGGTGGGGGGGGCTGGAGATGTGTGCTTTGGAAGATCGTATCAGCGCATCGCGCTGAATGTTTCTTCATCATTCCATTTGAAACGCTTCTTTTACTGTGCAAGTTATGACGTATTGGATCACAGAATCATCAAAGCTCATTGATCACCACCCCCACAGCTCTTGCTACTATTTGTTGATTGTCACTATTATGTAATAGTCCTATTCTTATTATTATTGCATTACTATTATTGATTACTACTACTCACTGGACTGACTAGCTACTACGCCACTATCCGCTTTTATTATCGATTATTATGTAATTATTATTGATTGATTATGTATTAATGTATTATTGATTATTATGTATGTATTATTATTATTGCTCATTATTATTATTATTTATTATTATTGATTATTATTATTAATTAGTTATTGATGTATTATTATTATTATTATGATTTTATACTATTGACTACTGACTGACTACTCGACTACTAGCTAACTACTGCTACAGCTATCGCGTTATTATTGATGTATTTATGTATTATTATTATTATTATATGTATTGATGTTATGTATTACTTATTATGTATTATTGATTACTATTAGGTAGTTATGTCTCATTATTATTAATTACGTAGTATATTTTCCTTAAGATATGTTTTATCATTGATATTTCCTCTTGATTCTCATTATGTATCAACCATGTGTTATTATGTATTGATTATTGTTTTATTACTGATTAACTGACTACGCTACTGGACTACTGACTGAACTACCGACTACTCGGGCTTTTTTTATATTATTAGTTATTGATTTATTATTATTATTATGTGATTATTATTATTATTGATTGATTAAATCTGCCATAGTAAATGTTTAATTAGCTATTAGTATTGTTATTTTTTGAGTATTATTGTTGGTTATTATTATAATTACTTATTATTATTGGATTTTATTTATTTTGACTATTATTATTATGGTATTATCATATACTCAGCAAGTTTTGTTCTTTTAACGTGCGATTTAAAGGGCTCAATCCTTCCACAATGGAAATTCTTAGGAATCCATTCACAAGGCTTCTGTTCTCCAAGGTTGTACTCTGCCGTTTCCATGGCACTGTTCTTTGGCCACGCAGCACTGCCCACAACTCTTGCGAATTACCACGGCGTAGCTGCAATTCGCAAATCCCCAACCTGCTATGAATCCTATGCCTCTTTCGTTAGCCAATTCTGTCAACATTATCGGCCAATTTTATTTTTAGCGCTTAGAGACCCAATTACAACTCAATGTCAAAATTTGCCAATGCGCGTTTTAATAAATTTATTTCCCGAATATTGATGGCAACCTTTACTGGCACTGGCTTTTCGTATCAGCAGCCGGCTGGATTAACCCACTTTACTGGTGACACGGATGTAAACCTTCCGTATTTGCAATTAAGTAAGCATATTTTTGTAAACTGTTTTTGGACGCATAAGAGTTCCTTAACCAGCTGTGGTAGGGGCCGACTGTCGCTGGCCTCGTAAGTATTGGCACTGTGAAGAGCGAAAGATCTTCCGTGGCTGATATTGTTTGTCTCCATCAAGTGCACTAGCTAATAGTGAGCTCTCGTTGACCTTCGTGTGATATGATAGTAAACTGTCAAGGTTTCTTCATACAAGGGCGAAGCGACAACAGGGTGGGCACTCACCATCGCCGCCTTTTGAGCTTTCTTGAGAGATCCCGGTTCTGCCTTCTACTCCCAGGAAATCCTTTCATCTGGAGGGCGGGCTTTTCCCTTTCAGACATTTTGTTAGGGGTTAGCAGAGCAATTGGCCGCTTCCGCATATGTTGATTCGGCAGAGAGTGGTATGATAGCCTGAGAAATGCCTGTAAGTTGGTTTGATATTTTTTGGCTGCAACATTCACGACTGGCAGTCGGATTATTTCTCCTTACTGAGGCTGATTCCCTTTCTGCGCTAATCATTGAACCTAGACAAATCTGTTTGTTCTCCGACTGCAAGTACGCATTTTTTTGGGTTCATGATAGAATTGTTTCGACATAGACTTTAATCTCGTCTAAAACCTTTCTCGCAAGCGCATTGCAACATGATCTTCAAAGGAGTCGAGACTGGCAGATTAATATGGTCATGCTTAAACCTAACACAAAAGACATTGTCTTTTAGTCCCAAGCAAGGATTGACGGATGAAGCGCTGGGCAGGCACTGAGAAGAACACTTAAATGTCCTTGTATTAAATAGTGTAAAGACTGTAAAGATTAACCAAAAGGACAGGTAAGTCAGTGAAAGATGATTTCCTTTGTTTCCCCTCGCTGATGGTGGCACGTTGATAAGTAAGCTTGCCGAATGTCTAGCGCCGGGTGTTAGCAGACTCTGCAAATGTTTGCAGGACTGCAATATTTATAGTCTTTTAACTCTTAGGGCAGAGTAAAGATTGTCAGAGTTGATCTTCTTGGGTTCAGATAACCTGCGAAAGTCAACGACCAAGACGAACCCTGCCATCGGGCTTTGGCGAAGGAAGCTGTTTGGGAACCCAATGGCTGTCTCCCCGGCGAGAGATGAACCCGCGCGTCGCAGATAATTTCATTGCATTGCGCCCCCTTGCTTTCTGCAGAAAAGAATGGTGGAGCTATGGCTTCTCTACTTCTCATTGTAATCGGCGAGCCCGGCGTGAGCATTTCACATGCGTATGGGTAACTTCGCCGCAAACAACTCGCACAAGACAAAATTTCTTTGCCTTCAAAGGACATCTCTCTCTCCCCTCCCCCCTCATCAACTGTGCAATCTTTAACCCTCGCCAATAGTACAATCCTACCACCCCCTCCCCCTCCCCCTCCCTACCATTTCGTTAGCGTCGGGTTGTGAGCGAGCAGTAAAATCGTCCTCACAGCTGTAAAATAAGCCCACGCCTCCTTTCCTTTCCTGTACTTTTTGGTACAGATAAAGCCGCCATCTTATGGTTGAATTATTACTTTAAATTGTAAATTAGGTGCTTCATAAGATTTAAGAATAAGACTTGATACTTCCTTAATTAAGATTATTAACTAATTTTATAATAACGCAAAGCGGTATATTTAAAGAGACAGCGGCTAGCGGGAAGATAGAATTTCGAACATGCTCCGAAAAATTAAAAGCCTCATTACTGAGAGAAATACTACGTTTCGTGCTGGGATCTAATAAATAATGGCACCTAAAAGTCTATAATGAACCCGTGTTCTTTGAGAAAAGGCATGCCGAGAACATTAAATTTGATATCTGCCGCATAGGCATGCACATTGTAAAGTCTATATAACCCCAAATCAATTCTGATTACCCTTTTATCATAAATGTTCATGCAGCCCCCATTTGCGCGGCCCTGGCACTGCCAATCGGGGCCCCTCCTTATCTGATTCAGAAGCACTCATAAGGTTTGAGGCAACTCCCAAAGTCCCTAGTAAACTAGGATTCTTGCTAGTTTTATCCGATGTAATATAGTTTTATCAAAATTTATCTCTAACAGCTGCAAACGATTTCAGTAAGTTGCCAGAAACCTCCACTACAGTATTACCAGATAGGTCACATGCATTATTCTTAAAATTAATGATTCCTCATGCTTATCGGAAGGAAAAGAATCTCCTTCATCCCTAAAGCTAATACAATTCATTTTCAGAAAGGGAATTTCGCTCCCCTTCATTAATTACAATCATTTTGATCATTACTTTTTTATCAACAAGTATGGAGTCACAAGTCTGAGTCGCCTCTCTTCCCGCCTTCTTCCCAGAGAGCGGAGTGGGGGAGCAAGGTCGACTCGATCGGGGGGAGACAGCGACTCATCTTTACAAGCGCTATCGTCTTCCATGTAAATTAGACAAGAATTTACAAAACCGTCATCGCCATCACCATGGCTATCATTTCTAATTGTACAATCACTACTATTATTATTGTCATTATCGTCATTATTCCATCATGCATTGAGTTACAATGTAAAGTCGAAGGTGATTCTACCCCTACTGGTTGAAGAGGACTCAGGTGGGAGAGAGGTTGACTCACTAGAAGTCCTGCCTCCAGCCATTTGAGTCACCTCTCTCATTAAAACTTTCGGATTTCAGATGGCATTGTTAATTACCTCCTCTTGCCTTGCTTATTTTTTACAATGTAAAATTTCTATTCCACTTAAATCTATAATAATAATTAACCATTTTCCCCTCATACCCACGATTAATATAATCTACAATTATTACTAAAATACCTATTACTATTCTGGCCATTAAGATTAGCATACCCGTTATTGTTATAAAAACTATTATGGAATCACACGTGCATCATTATTTATAAAACATACTGCTATAATTAATTGCTGTTCATTACATGGTGGATTATTATTATAAAAATTGTCCCTATCATAGTTACTATATATTTTCCTATTATTATAACTTAGACTAAATTTCTACCAATTATTTTGATTATATTAATAATAATGTCTTCCTACTATAGTTAAAATTAATATCTCCCCGCCCAAAATTAGACTTATTCATACAAAATGGCAGGGCAAACAGATCACAAAATATACTACCTACAGAAGCGTCATTCCCCACCTATTTACTCCATCTTGGCCTGGAGTCGTCCACAGGCCAACCTCGTCCATTTCCCTGGTTCGAAATGTTGGAGTTCGGCTGCGGGGGAGAAGGAAGTTGCCGGGGGTTTGCGATATCAATGTGTACACATCGACAATATCGACCCTTCACAATTAACAATAACGGTGCAGAATTTCCTTATGAAACCTACCACAAGACCTTCCGTACTAGGGCCAGCAGCAACATTGTTATATGCTGTTGGCTAACCGAACTATCCTTCTTGAAATTTTGATCATTATTGGGGGTGGGGAATATAACATCACACATTCTGACACAATCGTCTTCGCGAGCTCTCACGCTTCCTGCGATGAATCTCAATTTCTTCAGCCGCTTTTCATGAGAGATTATTCAGACGACTTATTCTCCCTCTCATGTGCTGAAGCCTCGGCAGGTGGCTTGGTGACTTTCCCTCTTCTGCTGGTTCGTACGGCGTTCACAGGCTTGCCATTCGTTTTCTTCTCCCCCCCGCGGGGATTGGCGACACCGTTTGGGAAAAACAATTTGTTAAAATATGTGCGTCGGCAATTTTCAATTAATCCTGCTCCAAAATCATGGGTTCTTTCTCTGTGTGTCAATGCAGGGAGATCTGTAATGCTTCAGACCAATCGTAAGAGGAAGAGCTCTCTAATAAATTTTGCATCGTTGTCTGTTATTGAATCGAAGGTGGACAATCCGAGCATTTCTTTTAATTCTAACTGCATAAATCAGAATGGAAGCTCTCCCTCCCTCATCCCTGATTGGAAGACTTCTTCTATCTGCGTTCTTAGCGATGGTGCATAGAGTTTTTCTATTAACCTTTACTAGTTTAGGTATAAATCGTCTTTAGGGGAAGTTTCAACGAATTTGAAATTTTGCTTGGTAATTTTGAAGCCAACATTACCCTCTCCCTTTGATCGATGATTTCATTAAGGTTAAAAAGATCATTGTCGTCTGCGGGTCCATCTAAGGCATCAAATTCCGTTCGAAGGCGGGGGGCATAGCATTGAAGGGGGAGAATTACTTCTTTCTTCAACTTTCTCCCTAAGAGAGTGGGGGAAGGGTGGCTTCTCACCATGTTTGTTGCTTCAGGCTCTTCTTGAGTCGTCGCTTTTCCGATTCTGTTTTCATATTCGTGATTGCCGTCACCTTCTTCATTTACTCCTTCGCTTGGGGGGACTTCTGGGGGGAGTGTGATGGGGTCTTGATGATTGAGACCGAGTCCACAAGTAGCTATGTTGTTCCCTCTTCGTTTTGACACCTGAACATCTTTAATTAACGTTTTTTCTTTTTTTTTTTTTGTTAGCGGGAAAGTTTTTTAAGCCTAATTGTGATAGGGTTTTCTTATTCTCACTGCTTTTTCGGGGAATTTGAACTGTTTCTATTTTTTTGTATGTTTTTTGTTTGTGTTTGTGGTCTTTGAATTGGGCACTTTTTTTCACTTACTACTTGTTTTAAAATTTGTTTATTATGATTTTGCGTTTTTGTTTTTACTTCACTTTGTATATTAAAATGTTTGTTTGTTCGGTCACTCCGGATCACCATCCTTGCTAATCCACCCCTTGAAAGAGTTATACAGTGGAATAAAAGAAATAATTTACTTCTTATCTTTACTTTCTAACTCTGTTAAGGTATTCGACAGTAGTAATATGATGTCAATGTTTGAGAACAATTAAATAATGCCTATCAATCCTTTAAATAACACAAGGCCAGTTCACGTAAACATAACCTGATATCAATGCTAAGACATAATTAATACATGCTATCATCCTCTAATACACCAAGGCCGTTTCACGTAATTAAGATTAGTGGGGATTGATATTATAAATTTATAATCAAAACACAATTTTCCGGCTTTTAGCGAGCCGAAGCTCAACACGACTTCTTTTCTTGTAATGGTGAAGTCTAACTCCCCGCTTCCCCTGAGTGCCAGGCATTCTCGGGTAGCATTCAGGGTGACTCTCTTTTACAACAATGGAGTCACACGGAAGAGTCACCGAATATTTCTCTTACACAATGAAATAATAATTAAAATTTAACATATAGAGAGTCCCCTTTTTGAGTGATGTTACAGGTGTATATAGCTGTGTACAAAGCTATTAGGAGAGGTGCACAGGATTATCGTGAGGGCGGGGAGAAATCCCGTCCTCCACATATATATAATATATATATAATATATATATATTATATATATATATATAATATATATATATATGCGCTTGAAAAAGCGGATCAATTACAATGAATTAATATTAATATAACATGCCCAGGTAATCTGTAAATTTGTCGAATCAATTGGAAGCACATTATCAGTATTATTATATAATGTTCACCAATCAAATTGCGCCAAAAATGTATAATGAATTTAACATGGCTAGCTCATCTATAGATTTGTCGCTGAAGAACTATTTGAGCAAATTTGTTTCTCATATTAAAGCATAAGTACTTTAAAATTTCGTTCAAACTTCCGGACTGTCTGAAAATAGTAAATTTATTAAAGAATTATAAATTCAAAAATTATTATTAGAAATCAGTAGAATACAAATAAAGTAAATTTCCACTTTTTTACAAAAATAAGTACCCAATTAAAGTTCCTTACTTTTAGAAATATATATATTTTATTAAAATACGGAAAATTGATGAAACAAACCTGAAAATAATTGGCAAAAATTTGTTCCTGAAAGAAAATGTATTTGGGAATGGGCGAAAACTACTTTGAAAAAAACCTAAATATATTATTATTATTATTAATTATATTATTATTATTATTATTGAAATTTAATTGAAATTTGATTTTTTTTGCGTTTTTTTTTATTTTTATTCTTCCTTTCCAATTCTAATTAAAAAAAAACTATTTCAGCCGCTCTCTCTCTCTCCTATAATATATATATATTATATATAGATAGATATATATATATATATATATAGTATAAATATATAATATATATATATATTATATATATATTATATATATATATATATTAGTGATGGGACGATTATGAAATTTTTTAGAACGATGACGACTGACGATTATTAGAGCAAATTTCCACCGATGACCGATTGACGATTAATTGAAAAAAAACTTTTTTTAAATTTCTTTCTCTTCATCTCTCTCTCTTCTCTCCTATATATATATATATATATTATAATAAATATATATATAATATTATATACTTTATATATATATATATACATTATATATATATATATATATATATATATATATAATATATATATATATATATATTATAAATTACATAATATATATATATATAAATATAATATATTATATATATATATTATATATATATTATAAGGCTGTAGACAGGGGGGTCAGGGGGTTCAACCTGCCGAAATTATTTTAGCGATCATCAAAATTTTTGATTCCTTAGGTCTCTTAATAATAATAATTAATAATAATAATAATTAATAATAATAATAATAATTAATAATAATAATAATAATAATAATTAATAGTTAAATATAATAAAAAATGAAAAGTATTGATTAATGGAAATGAGGAGACATATTGTGTCCATAACGATTTCTTAGGTCAAGTGGCTGTCCCTCATACATGTATAAAATATGTAGACCAGGGACTTAAATGTGAGTTTCCAAGTTTGCAGTATGATTGCAAATTGACTACCATCAGTAGGAATAATGATGCCAATGTATAAAGATTTAAAAGATAAGGAAAGAGCTGTAATCGTTGATGGGTATGAGCAGGTTCATCCTTTTTCAGCTAAATCCTTCTTTCCTCATTCATTCCTTCTAAAAACTAAATCCTTCTTTCCTCATAATCCATGGTTCGATCTGTGCTTGTTCTCTGGCCATTCAGGCTAGAGGGACAGTGGGGCCTATATCGGGGGTGAAAAATTTCTCGTTCTCCTATCGACTCGCCGCTAATTCATTCAGCTAGAAATTCCCATTGCAGGGAATACTCTTCGACGAGCAAAGCGGGCTTTCATCAAAGGGAAGTGCGCTTAACCTCCTTGGTTCTCTTACTGAAAAATCTTTCTTCATCTCTAACAACTTCTGTAAAATCTGCCTTTCCGCTCCTCTTATTGTCGATCTGATCATTGTGTTCCTAATTCTCCAACTGAAAAGGCTAATCTCTTCGGCCCCTCGCTCAACTATATTTCTCTATGTCTCAATACTATCAACTTTCCCCTCAATGTTGGAAGCTCTCACATGTCCAACATAATTCCCGAAAAAAAGGAGAAGCCGCTATGATCCTTTCATAACTACGCCCTGTATAGCGTCTCACTTGTATTCTATCTAAAGATCTTTGAAACCCTTCTTAACTCACTTCTTAGATCATCTGTGGAAACTCATTCCGATCGCCAGTACGGCTCTTGTTGCACGAAGTCTACTGGCGATATACATTCCTAACTAACCGATTTATGATTTTTCGCTCTTAGGAACTAGGGTGAGACTTGCGTGTGGCGCGTACATATCCAAAGCATTTGACTGAGTATGGCACGCGTCACTGCTCATCCAAGCTCCCCTCTTTGGGTTTTCCTCCTTCTCTTTGCTTACTTATGTCTAAATTTTTCTTCAAATCGCTCAATATCGGCGGTGTTGATGGAGGCGACTTCTTCTTTTTCTGTCAATAGTGGTGTTCCTCCAGGTTCTGTTTAATCTCCTACTTTATTCCTACTTTTCATTAATGATCTTTCACCGCACCTCTAACTCTATTCCACTCGCTATTCCGATTGACTCAACCCTTTCATTCTTAAACTTCATATCAATTCTACTCCCTCTTTATTTTAGGAATTGCCTCTCGTCTTAATCTTTCCGGATTTTATTCTCGCTGATGGCTAGAAATAACTTTGTGAAATCAATTCTTTAAAACCCAACTTCTACAAATCTCTCTCTCCAAGACATCTAACTTTCCTATTCCTTTCGACGGTTCTGTCGTCTCTCCTGTGACAATATAAACATTCCTTGGCCTTAACATGACAAAAAAATGTCTTGGAAACCTCACATCGCCAACGGTTGCTAGGGCGGGCTCAAAGACTGGAAGTTCTGTTTAGACAGTGAGACTTTCCTCCTTTTCTCAGTTGCTCCAGCTATTATCAAGGTCCCAGTCCACCCATGTATGGAGTCTGCTCTCTAATCTGAGAGGGCTTCTGCTTTCACCAGCTTGTTGGACAGGTCAGTCAACGGCAAAAAGGCTTATAAAACTGTTCTGTACTTTCCAGTTCAACTTGACCCTCTATCTTTTGCGGAACGATGTTTGGCGGGCTTAATCTCTATCCATATAAGGTCCGCAGCAAGCAAGGTGCTCGAGGGGAACTTATCACTCGCGTACCACCATCTTTACGACTCCTTCGTAGCACAAGGGGTGGTGCTGTATCTCCGCACGAGTATTGTGTTGACATTGGTAACTCCAGCTAGTTTGCTGTGGTGCTTCCTTCTTCCCACCACCTCTGTTCTGTGGAATTCTGTTCCATCTCTGTAATTTGCCTACTGATTTAATCCTTTCAACTTTAAAGCCGGCTCTGACTTGCCATATGCGTAATTTGCGCAAGAGGGTGAACCTTTTTAGAGTACTACACCCCCTACTTGAATAGGGCTTCGCTGAGGTGTGGTGACAACTGTAAAAAAAAATCCTGTGAATGGGCTGATATGTGGCAAATGAACTGGAATCTCCTATTTCCCCCCATCCAAAACATCATTCAATTCCCAGAAAATCGTACTCTCTGCAACATTACCCTCAGATGAATCATATGTCGCCTAACCACACTTAAATTTAACCTTTAGACTTATAGTACTCACACACACACAAAATCTACCAAAGCTCTCTACCACAATTCACTCATCAGAATTGCAAATCCTTCTATCCCCCTCTCAGATATCCAACTCCACAAAAACACAAACACATTTCACACCACACAACTCATTTTCACCGTTTCTCTTCATCTTTGTTTCAGTCCAGCGAGCAAATCAAATTTTGCCCTTTCTAAATACATCAATCACCTCTCTCCTCATCTCCATTCAACATTTATTCCTCTGACATTCATATCAGATACGATTCATACATTTTGCCGAAGAAGAAGGGCGCTTTACTGCGATCACCGACCTCTCCTAGCATGTATTAGTCATTCCTGGCAAAATATAAGTGGTAGTAGGCAGCCAACCTAACTACCACCTTCCCTTAGTCGCCTTCTACGACACACAGGACATACGATGTGGGGCAATTTTTTCTCCCTACCCGTATGGATATAAGGACTAGGGATGTCTGTAAAGATGTTGTCTAGAAGATTTGGTGTGATATAGTATGTGTGTATATGATATGTTGTCGGGAGGATGAGTGTGGATATGAACGCATAAAACAGAAGGCGTACCATTTAGGCACTGGAAATGTCATAAATACCGATAGCCAAAAAATGGGTATATATATATATATATATATATATAATATACTATATATATATATATATATACTATATATATATATATATATATATATATATATATATATAATATATATATAATAATATAATATATATATATATATATATACTATACATAATATTATTATTGATTATTTTATATTATTATTATTATTATTATGATATTATTATTATTATTATTATTGATTGAATTTTAATATTATTTCAAAATCTTAATATTTGTTCAATTAATCGCAAAATTAATCGGCGAAAATTGCCGATGACGATGACGATTGACGATTGAAAAAAAAAATATGCCGATTTTTGCCGATGACGATGACGATGACGATAATCGTCCCATCACTAATAGTATTATATATATATATAATTTTGATAAGCGTTCCCCACATAAGGCTGATGAAGAGTTACTTCAATGTGGTATAGTGGAGTGGTACATTTTTTTTTTTTTTTTTTTTTTAGTTGTTCACCACCACTCACGGGCAAGAGCCCTATTCAGGGAGGGGGGGTGCCACACCAAAGTTTCATCCGCTAGGGCAAATTACGCAGATGAACATGGACGCAGGCTTTAAAGTGAGTGAAATTAAAGCAGGAAACACAGAAGATGGAGAGAATTCCCACAGAACAGAGTGGCAGGAAAGGAAAGGAAGCACCGCAAGACGAACTAGCCTGGATTACCAAAAGATCCACACGAAAACCTCGGGGCAGACACAGCACCCCTTGTGCTACGAAGGGGTCGTAAAGTGTGGTACACGGGTGGTAAGTTCCCTCGAGTACCTGCCGCTGTGGTACCTATAGAAAAAGACGATAAAGTCCCAAAATGGCGCCGCAAAGATAGTGGGTCAACATTGAACTGGAAAAGTACAGGACAGGTTTATAAAGCCTTTGGCTTTTGACTCGACCCTGTCAAAAGCCGGGTGAAACCAGAAGCCCCAAAAAGATATGAGAACAGTACTCCATACAAGGGCGGGATGAGACCCTTGTATAGGCTGGAGAACTGAGAAGAGGAAAAAAAAGTCTCACAGTCTAAACCGAACTCCCAGTTTCTTTGAAAGCCGCCTAGCAAAACCGTTGTGTAATGTGAGGTTTCCAAGACAGTTTTTTTGTTATGTTAAGGCCAAGGATGTTTATATTGTCAACAGGGAGAGGGAGAGAAAACAGTCGAAAGATATAGGAAAGTTAGAAGGTGTTTTAGAGGGAAATTTGTAGTTTGGTTTTAAAGAATTGAATTTCCACAAGGTAAGTACGGACCCCAATCGGGAAATTCTATCCAGACAGCGAGAAGATAAGAATCGGAAAGATTAAGACGAAGATGGCAATTCTAGAAGTAAAAGAAGGATCAGAATTGAAAGAGTGAAGAAGTGGAAGGCGTCGAGTCATCGGCAAAGAGTGCTAGAGTTAGAGTGCAGGTGAGAAGATCATTAATGAAAAGTAAGAATAATTAGGAGATAAAGCCGAAACGAACCCTGAGAACACACTATGACAGAAAAAGAAAGAAGTCGCTCCATTCAACCACATCGATATGAAGCGACTGAAAGAAAGCTAGAATAAGTAAGCAAAGAGAAGGAGGAAACCCAAAGGAGGGAGCTTGCGAGGCATGACGCGTTGCCATACCCTCGCAAATGCTTGATATGTCCGGAGCGCCACCACGCAAGTCTTCACGTAGTTCCTAAGAGGGAAAAACCATAAATCGGTTAAATAGGAAAAAATATCGCCAGTAGACCTTGAACGCCGAAAGCGTACTGGGTGTGATCGGAAGAAAGAGAATTAGATTCCAGAGGCCTTGAAGAAGTGAGAGTTAAGAGGTGAAAAGACTTAGATAGAATACAAGTGAGAGCATAGGGCGATAGTTAGAAGGATGAGAGACCGGCTTCCTTTTTTCGGAATAGTTGGACATGTGCGTGCTTCCAAACCACTGAGGGAAGTGCAGTATTGAGACATAGAAATATAGTTGAACGAGGGCGCGGGGTCAGCACGTAAGCACATTACCCTCAAAACTCGGGGAGGAATGCCCATCCGGGCCACCCGCCGTCCTAACGTTCATAGATCTTCAGGAGCCCGTGTACCCGATCAAATTTAATCACAGGCAAAGACATAGACACCTGAGAGGAGAAGGAGGAGAATTGCCAGAATCGTCCAAGGTTGAGTTAGGGAAAAATAGGAGGCCGAAGAGATTTGGCCTTTTCAGTTGGAGAGTTAGCAACCAGAGCCATCAGATCGAAAAAGAGGGGCAAAAGATGATTTACAGAAATTGTTAGAGATGTTTTTGGCAAGAGGCCAGAAAGATTTGTTAGTAGGGGATCCAAGGAGGTTAGCGCCACTTTCGTTGATGAAAAGCCCGCTGTGCTCGTCGAAAAAGAGTATCCGCAACGATTTCTAGCCTGAGTGAACTGAGGGATGAGTGATAGAGATGAGAATTTTCCACTCGATACGCGCTGTCAGCGAACCTGGCCAGAGAACAAGCACGATCGAACCCTGGATTATGAGGAGAGAAAGATTTTAGCTCGAAGAAGACATGAAACCTGCTCATTCCGTCAACGATTTACAGCGCCCACCTTAGTGGCAGGAAGCCAAAAGCTCATCAGCAGTCAAAGCAGTCATCCCATTATTGTTAGCGGTTAGAATCGACGCCAAGGCCCTCCCAATCAGCTCCGATCAAAGTGCCAGAAAAAAACGGGTAGGGCAGGATGGAGCTGTTGGAGAGAAAGTATATGAAATTAGAAGATGATAAGGTTGTGGTCAGATTACCAATAGAGCCGAAATGGATGGTGGTATTTATAGAGAAGAAGACTATGCGTGGAAACATAGGTCAAGGTGCTTCAAGAATGGTTTGCGATTAAAGAAGTAGTTGTGGAATAGGAAAACAGTGTGTACAACTAAATGGGAATAAGTTCATCATTGGGAAATAGTGAAGAGTGGTGTGTCCCACAGGGTTCAGAGCTGGGGTTACTATTGTTCCTCAATATATATAAGTGATTTAGACCAGGGACTAAATGCAGGGTTTCTAAGTTTGCAGATGATTACAAAGTGGCCACCTCAGTTAGGAAAAAGTTGAAGGATGTATAAAGATTCAAAATGATCATGATAAACTTTCTTGGGTGGGCAGATAAGGGCAAATGAATTTTTATAGTAAAAAATTGTAAGGTTCTTCACCTAGGCTTCTCAAATAAAAGTTTTAACTGCGATATAATGGCGGATAGCTTGAACCTGTGGACCAAAGAAAAAGATTTAGTAATTATAAGCAGTAATT